>CM038678.1:665933148-666015648 GCA_021605205.1 Aegilops longissima
CCTCGTACCTGCACAAAGCGATAGCTACTGCAACCAACGCGATTAGGGTTGTCAATCCTTCACGGTCACTTACGAGTGAGATCTGATAGAGATAATATTTTGGTATAAATATGCAAAGTAAAAAGTAAAAGCAAAGCAAGTGAATAAAGTGATGGAGATTGATATGATGAGAATAGACCCGGGGGGCCATAGGTTTCACTAGTGGCTTCTCTCAAGAGCATAAGTATTCTACGGTGGGTGAACAAATTCTGTTGAGCAATTGACAGAATTGAGCATAGTTATGAGTATATCTAGGCAATGATCATGTATATAGGCATCACGTCCGAGACAAGTAGACCAAAGCGATTACGCATCTACTACTATTACTCCACTCATCGACCGCTATCCGGCATGCATCTAGAGTATTAAGTTAAAAACAGAGTAGCGCCTTAAGCAATATGACATGATGTAGAGGAATAAATTCATGCAATATGATAAGTACCCCATCTTGTTATCCTCGATGGCAACAATACAATCGTGCCTTGCAACCCTACATCACTAGGTAAGGACACATAAGATTGAACCCAAAGCTAAGCACTTCTCCCATTGCAAGAACTACCAATCTAGTTGGCCAAACCAAGCGGATAATTGAAGAGACTTGCAAAGATAACTCAATCATACATAAAAGAATTCAGAGAAGAATCAAATATTTTCCATAGATAAGTTGGATCATAAACCCACAATTCATCGGTCTCAACAAACACACATAAAAAGAAGATTACATCGAATAGATCTCCACGAGAGAGGGAGAACATTGTATTGAGATCCAAAAAGAGAGAAGAAGCCATCTAGCTACTAGCTATGGACCCGAAGGTCTGAAGTAAACTACTCACACTTCATCAGAGGGGCTATGGTGTTGATGTAGAAGCCCTCCGTGGTGGATGCCCCCTCCGGCGAAGCTCCAGAATAGGCCCCAAGATGGGATCTCGTGGATAAAGGAAGTTGCGACGGTGGAATTAGGTTTTTGGCTCCGTCCCCGATCTGTTGAAGTGCGTAGGTATATGTAGGAGGAAGAATGCGTCGGTGGGCGTCGGGGGTCCACGAGGAAGAAGCGCGCCCTCCCCTGGCGCGCCCCACCTCGTGACTGCCTCTGGCACTTCTTGGAGTAGGGTCCAAGTCTCTGGATCACGTTCGGTGAGAAAATCACGTTCGAAGGTTTCATTCCATTTGGACTCCGTTTGATATTCCGTTTCTTGAAACTTTGAAATAGGCAAAAACACAGCAATTACAGGCTGGGCCTCCGGTTAATAGGTTAGTCCCAAAAGTAATATAAAAGTGGAAAATAAAGCCCATTATAGTCCAAAACAATAGATAAAGTAGCATGGAGCAATCAAAAATTATAGATACGTTGGAGACGTATCATGGGTCTACCTGTACCCCGCCTCCTGACAGATTGACCCATTTGCACTTAAACAAAAGGACCTTAAAATCGTGTCCGTAGTCAAGTTCCCATATGTCCACTATGTAACCATAATATGTGTCCTTTCTCCTCTCGGTTGCTGCATCAAACCGGACACCGCTGTTTTGGTTGGTGCTCTTTTGATCTTGTTCAATCATGTAAAATGTATTCCCATTTATCTCGTATCCTTTGTAAGTCAATACAGTCAAAGATGGTCCCCTGGACAACAAGTACAGATCATCAGAAACAGTGTTGACACCTCTGAGACGTGTTTCCAACCAACTGCTGAAAGTCTTGATGTGTTCACATGTAATCCGATCGTCGCCTTTGCTCCGGGTGTTTGGGCCTTGATATTCTTGTGTTCATCGACATATGGGGTCACCAAGGTAGAGTTACGTAGAAGCTGTGTAGTGTGCTTGAGACCAAGAATATCCGTCCCTGCATATTATTGAGTCCCTCAAGCGTGCCTTTTCGGTCAGTCTCCCCTCATACATGATTTAGGGGACCTATCTTCTTAAGGCCAGGAATGAAGTCAACACAAAACCCAATGACATCCTCTATTTGATGGCCCATGGAGATGCTTCCTTCGGCCTAAGCGATTCTGGACATATTTATTTAGGACTCCATGAACCTCTCAAAGGGAACATATTGTGTAGAAATCGGGCCCCAGAATGACAATCTCGTCGACTAGATGAACTAGGGCGTGCGTCATGATATTGAAGAAGGATGGTGGGAACACCAGCTCAAAAGCGACAAGACATTGCGCCACATCACTCCTTAGCCTTGATACGATTTCTGGATCGATCACCTTACGAGATATTGCATTGAGGAATGCACATAGCTTCACAATGGCTAATCGGACGTTTTCGGTAGAAGCCCCTCAATGCAACGGAAGCGATTCGTCATAATCACGTGGCAGATCATGAGACTTTAGGTTACGGAACTTTTCTCTGGCATATTTATTATTCCCTTTATATTCGACGAAAGCCGGTCGGGACCTTCATCTTGACAGGCATTCAAAGAAGATTTCTTTCTCTTCTTTACGTGAAGTGCGTGGTGGCGGGACCTTCATCTTTTGGAGGCATGCCGTCTTTTTTAATGCAAGCGTTGCAGGTCCTCCGTGCCTTAGGTGTATCTTTTGTCTTCCCATACGCCCAAAAGCCTAGCAGGTTCACGCAAAGGTTCTTCGCCACGTGCATCACGTCGATTGAAGAGCGGACCTCTAGGTCTTTCCAGTAGTGCAAGTCCCAAAATATACTTTTCTTCTTCCACATGGGTGCGTGTCCCTCAACGTCATTCGGAACAACTAGTCCGCCGGGACCCTTTCCAAAGATTACGTGTAAATCATTGACCATAGCAAATGCGTGATCACCGATGCGCATGGCGGGCTTCTTCGGTGATCTGCCTCGCCTTTGAAATGCTTGCCTTTCTTTCGACATTGATGGTTGGTTGGAAGAAATCGGCGATGGCCCAGGTACATTCTTCCTGCATTTGTCCAGGTATATACTTTCGGTGTGATCTAAATAGTGCGTGCATCGTGGTATCCTTGTTTATGCATCGTGAAAGGTTCTTGAGGCGGGCCAATCGTTGATAGTCACGAACAGCAATGCCTTTAGGTCAATTCCTCCTGTTTGTGCTCATCCCACGTCGTACACCGTTTCCATTCCACAGCTGTAAAAGTTCTTCAACTAATGGCCTTAGGTACACATAAATGTCGTTGCGGGTTGCTTAGGGCCTTGGATGAGAACGGCATCATAATGAACTTCCGCTTCATGCACATCCAAGGAGGAAGGTTATACATACATAGAGTCACGGGCCAGTGCTGTGATTGCTGCTCTGCTCCCGAAAGGATTAATGCCATCCGCGCTTAAAGCAAACCATCGTTCCTTGGGTCACTTGCAAACTCATCCCGTACTTTCTCTTGATTTTTCTCCACTGCGACCCGTCGTGGTGCTCTCAACTTCCGTCTTTCTTACGGTCCTCAACGTGCCATCGCATCAACTTGGAATGCTCTCTGTTTACGAGCAGACGTTTCAACCGTGGTATTATAGGAGCATACCACATCACCTTCGCAGAACCCTCTTCTGGGGGGCTCATTGTCGACATCACCGGGGTCATCTTGTGCGATCTTATACCGTAATGCACCGCATACCGGGCATGTATTTAGATCCTTATGCGCACATGTAGAGGATGCAGCCATTAGGGCATGCATGTATCTTCTGCACCTCAATCCTAGAGGGCATCGACCTTCTTTGCTGCGTATGTCTTTGTCGGGCAATCGTTATCCTTTGGAAGCTTCTTCTTCAATATTTTGATAGATTCTCAAATCCTTTGTCGGGCACAACATTCTCTGCCTTCCTTTGCAGCAATTCGATGCGGTACCGAGCTTTGTGTTGCCATCTTTGCAATTGGGGTACAACCCTTTTTTGTGATCCTCTAACATGCGATCGAACTTCAGCTTCTCCTTTTGACTTTCGCATTGCTTCCTTGCATCGACAATGACCCGGCGGAGATCATCATCATCGGGCACATCGTCTGGTTCCTCTTGATCTTCAGCAGCTTCCCCCGTTGCAACATCATTGGGCACATCATATGGTTCCTCTTGATCTTCAGCAGCTTCCCTCGTTGCAGCATCACCGTATTCAGGGGGCACATAGTTGTCATCGTCCTCTTCTTCTTCGCCGTCTTCCATCATAACCCCTATTTCTCCGTGCCTCGTCCAAACATTATAGTGTGGCATGAAACCATTGTAAAGCAGGTGGGTGTGAAGGATTTTCCGGTCAGAGTAAGACTTCGTATTCCCACATTTAGGGCATGGACAACACATAAAACCATTCTGCTTGTTTGCCTCAGCCACTTGAGAAAATCATGCACGCCTTAATGTACTCGGAGGTGTATACATCACCATACATCCATTGCGGTTCATCTGCGTGCATTATATATAATTAAGTGTGTCAAAAACCATTACTGAAACATCATGAATAGATAATTAAGTGACCAAATTAATAGAAGTTCATCATCACATTAAAACCAAAGTACATACATAGTTCTCATCTAACAACATATAGCTCTCGGAGCATCTAATTAATTAAACCATACATTGAAACTATGTAAAACATTTCAATGCGAAAACAAATGCGATCATAATACGCAACCAAAGGTAACAATTGATCCAACGACATAATGATACCAAGCCTCGGTATGAATGGCATATTTTCTAATCTTTCTAATCTTCAAGCGCATTGCATCCATCTTGATCTTGTGATCATCGACGACATCCGCAACATGCAACTCCAATATCATCTTCTCCTCCTCAATTTTTTTCCTTCAAGAAATTGTTTTCTTCTTCAACTAAAGTTAACCTCTTGACAATAGGGTCGGTTGGAATTTCCGGTTCACATACCTCCTAGATAAATAAAATCTAGGTCACGTTGGTCGGCATAATTTTCATAAACAATAAATGAACCAATAGTTATAAAGATAATATTTACCACATCCGAATCATAGACAGGACGAGGGCCGACAGGGGCGGATACCAAAACCATCGCACTATATAATAACAAGCAATAAAATAGTAAGAAAACTAGACAAGTATCTATCTAAAGCAAGAATTTTTTTTGTTTCAGAAAGAAGATAAGAACAAGAGGCTCACCACGGTGGTGCCGGCGACAGATTCTTGCAGGCGATCGGCAGCAGTGAAGGCGGGGCGGGCATGACGGGCGCTAATATGAACCTAAACAAATCTCGGAAAAATAGAGTTCGGAGGTCGTGCTTCGAGAGGAGAAAGCTTAACTAGTGTGGCTCGGGCATTTCATCAAACACCTCATGTGCATAGTGAAGGAAATATGCCCTAGAGGCAATAATAAAGTTATTATTTATTTCCTTATTTCATGATAAAT
The DNA here is from genome assembly GCA_021605205.1 of Aegilops longissima. Taxonomy (NCBI): domain Eukaryota; kingdom Viridiplantae; phylum Streptophyta; class Magnoliopsida; order Poales; family Poaceae; genus Aegilops; species Aegilops longissima. The sequence goes on from CM038678.1 coordinate 665,938,486, forward strand.
GTTTATTATTCATGCTAGAATTGTATTAACCAGAAACTTGATACATGTGTGAATACATAGACAAACAGAGTGTCACTAGTATGCCTCTACTTGACTAGCTTGTTGATCAAAGATGGTTGTGTTTCCTAGCCATAGACATGAGTTGTCATTTGATTAACGGGATCACATCATTAGGAGAATGATGTGATTGACTTGACCCGTTCCATTAGCTTAGCACTTGATAGTTTAGTATGTTTTTATTGCTTTCTTCATGACTTATACATGTTCCTATGACTATGAGATTATGCAACTCCGTTTACGGAGGAACACTTTGTGTGCTACCAAGCGTCTGGCGTAACTAGGTGATTATAAAGGTGCTCTCACAGGTGTCTCCGAAGGTACTTGTTGGGTTGGCGTATTTCGAGACTAGGATTTGTCCTCCGATTGTCGGAGAGGTATCTCTGGGCCCACTCGGTAATGCGTCACTATAAGCCTTGCAAGCATTGTAACTAATGAGTTAGTTGCGGGATGATGTATTACTGAGCGAGTAAAGAGACTTGCGTAACGAGATTGAACTAGGTATTGAGATACCGATGATCAAATCTCGGGCAAGTAACATACCGATGACAAAGGAACAACGTATCTTTGTTATGCGGTCCGGCGGATAAAGATCTTCGTAGAATATGTAAAGACCAATATGGGCATCCAGGTCCCGCTATTGGTTATTGACAAGAGAGGTGTCTCGGTCATGTCTACATAGTTCTCGAACCCATAAGTCCTACGCTTAACATTCGTTGTGATATAGTACTATGAGTTATGTATGTTGGTGACGAATGTTGTTCGGAGTTTTGATGAAATCACGGATATGACGAGGAACTCCGGAATGGTCGGAAGTAAAGATTGATATGTGGATAGTAGTGTTTGATCTCGGAAGGGTTCGAATTCACGGAAGGGTTCGGATGTTTCGAAATGTTTGGGCACGAGAACACTTTATCGGGCCAAAGGGGAAAGCCCACGAGGCTTTTGGAAAGTGCAAAAGGAAGTTTTGCGGAGACCAGAGGCTAGATGCCACGAACCCTGGCGTCTAGGGGGTAGACGCCGGGAACCCTGGCGTCTAGCCCTGGAGTCCGAGAAGGACTCTTGACTTTCGGGTGAAACCGACTTTGAGGAGGCTTTTACTCCAAGTTTCGACCCCAGAGCTCAACATATAAATAGAGGGCTAGGGCTAGCACCCAAGACAGATCAAGAAACACCAAGCCGTGTGCCGGCAACCTTGTCCCTTCTAGTTTATCCTCCGTCATAGTTTCCGTAGTGCTTAGGCGAAGCCCTGCGGAAATTGTTCTTCACCAACACCGCCACCACGCCGTCGTGCTGCCGGAAGTCATCTACTACTTCGCCCATCTTGCTGGATCGAGAAGGCGAGGACGTCATCTAGCTGAACGTGTGCAGAACTAGGAGGTGCCGTGCGTTCGGTACTTGGATCGGTCGGATCGTGAAGACGTACGACTACATCAACCGCGTTGATAAACACTTCCGCTTAGCGATCTTCAAGGGTATGAAGATACACTCCCCCTCTCGTTGCTATACATCACCATGATCTTGCGTGTGCGTAGGAAATTTTTCGAAATTACTACGTTCCCCAACAGTGGCATCTGAGCCAGGTTTTATGCGTAGATGTTATATGCACGAGTAGAACACAAGTGAGTTGTGGGCGATACAGGTCATACTGCTTACCAGCATGTCATACTTTGGTTCTGCGGTATTGTTGGATGAAGCGGCCGGACCGACATTACGCGTGCGCTTCGCGAGACCGGTTCTCCGGCGTGCTTTGCACTGAGGTGGCTAGCGGTGTCGGTTTCTCCAACTTTAGTTGAACTGAGTGTGGCTCGCCCGGTCCTTGCGAAGGTAAAACAACACTAACTTGCGAACTACCGTTGTGGTTTTGATGCGTAGGTAAAACGGTTCTTGCTCAGCCCATAGTAGCCACGTAAAACTTGCAACAACAAAGTAGAGGGCGTCTAACTTGTTTTTGCAGGGCATGTTGTGATGTGATATGGTCAAGGCGTGATGCTATATTTTATTGTATGAGATGATCATGTTTTGTAACGAGTTATCGACAATCGGCGAGAGCCATATGGTTGTCGCTTTATGGTATGAAATGCAAGCGCCCTGTAATTGCTTTACTTTATCACTAAGCTGTAGCGATAGTCGTAGAAGAAATAGGTGGCGAGACGACAACGATGCTACGATGGAGATCAAGGTGTCGCGCCGGTGACGATGGTGATCACGACGGTGCTTCGGAGATGGAGATCACAAGCACAAGATGATGATGGCCATATCATATCACTTATATTGATTGCATGAGATGTCTGTCTAAGTGGAAGTTCTTAAGTAATATGATTAATTGAACTTAAATTTATCATGAACTTAGTCCTGGTAGTATTTTGCAAATTATGTTGTAGATCAATAGCTCGCGTTGTTGCTTTCATATGTTTATTTTGATATGTTCCTAGAAAATTGTGTTGAAAGATGTTAGTAGCAATGATGCGGATTGGATCCGTGATCTGAGGTTGATCCTCATTGCTGCACGGAAGAATTATGTCCTTAATGCACGCTAGGTGTCGGGCTGTTGCAGGAGCGATGCGAGCGTTATGAGCGTTTGGCTAGCTCAATATGATGACTACTTGATAGTTTAGTGCGCCATGCTTAATGGCTTAGAATCGGGACTTCAAAGGCGTTTTGAGCGTCATGGACCATATGAGATGTTCCAGGAATTGAAGTTAATATTTCAAGCAAATACCGAGTTGAGAGATAGGAAATCTCCAACAAGTTCTATAGCTAAAAGATGGAGGAGAATTGCTCAACTAGTGAGCATGTGCTCAGATTATGCAGGTACTACAATCGCTTGAATCAAGTGGGAGTTAATCTTCCGGATAAGATAGTGATTGACAGAGTTCTCTAGTCACCATCACCAAGTTACTAGAACTTCGTGATGAACTATAGTATGCAAGGGATGGCGAAACGATTCCCGAGCTCTTCGTGATGTTGAAATCGGCGAAGGTAGAAATCAAGAAAGAGCATCAAGTGTTGATGATTGACAAGACCACTAGTTTCAAGAAAGGGCAAAGGAAAGAAAGGAACTTCAAGTAGAATGACAAGCAAGTTGTCACTCCTTGAAGAAGCCCAAAGCTGGACCAAAGCACTGGCCGAGTGCTTACAATCGCAAAGGAAATGGTCACTATAAGCGAAATACCACAATATTTGGTGGATAAGAAGGATGGCAAAGTGAACAAGGGTATATTTGATATCTGAGTTATTGATGTGTGCCTTACTAGTGTTTATAGTAGCCCCGACACTACAAAAAAAATACACTTCCGTGATGGTGCGTGTTTGTCACAAGAGGTCGCGTTTTTGTCATGCATGTACATCCATGACAAATTTATGACAGAATCAAGATAGTCATACCTGTGCTTTGTCGTAGAAGTGTTCCATGACATTACCAAAATTATCATCACGGAAGTGTCCACTTCCATGACGATAAATCGCGCGTCACAGAAGTGCTTTCGTCAAGGGTGACCGACACGTGGCATCCACCGTAGCGGAACGCCGTTAAGCTATCAGGTCGGGTTTTGGATCCGATAACCCGTTAACAGCCCGACCAATGGGGATTTTCCACATGTGAAATCATCATTGGTGGAGGAAACTGCGTGTCGGCTCATCATTGGGACGGATGTCATCCACTCCTTTGGACGAAGGCGCCTATGATACGTCGACACGTGTACACGCCCAACGATGGCCCATTCACGTGAAAAGGCGGCCCGATTGACTTGGTCAAAAGATGGCGGGCGGCCCATGGAAAGCTTTGTTAGCGGCTTGTTAGCATATAGCCCATTTGACCCGCTAACCCAAGGCCTGTTACGCCCTATCGAATTAGGCCCGATGGCGTCATCTGGCCATCAATATGATTCCAGCCCATTTTCACTTCGCCCATGTATGGCCCATGGCGTCTTCGGCCCATATGAGGCCCTTTGTAACTCTTGGCCCATTAGCGGCCCGTCTTTGAAATCGCCCGTAATGAACATTTTATTACTTTACACCCATTAACGGCCCATGCGGTGAAACGGCCCGTAATGAACGATGTAACACTTTATACCCATTAACGGGCCATTATTCCGTTGGGCGTTTCAGCCAAATTAACTTTCGCCTTCGAGGGCCCATTTATTCTTAGGCTCATTTGCGATTTGGTTACTTACGGCCCGTTCTTGTCATTTTTCGCTTGTGGCCAAATTAAGCCCGTCGTTCTGATCGGCCCGTTTGTGGTCCGTTAGTCTATTGGGCCATTTTCATAGCATCACCAACTGGCCTATTAACGGCCCGTTATGGTCAACCCATAAAACATAAGATTTCCATTATAGGCCGTCTACGGCCCATTAAAAACCGATACAAGACCCATAAATGAGTCGGCGGCCCATGGATCCTACGTGACGTGAAGGCCCATGGATCTGCGAAGCGTAGAAGGCCCATGGACATTGTGAGGCGTAGAAGGCCCATGGATCTCGCTAGGCGTAGAAGGCCCATGGATCTGCGAGGGCGTAGAAGGCCCATGGATCCTATGAGGCGTAGAAGGCCCATGGATCCTACGAGGCGTAGAAGGCCCATGGTCGGGCTAGTTGGCCCCCGTTTGAACGATATAGCATATTCAAAGAATTATCCTACTAAAAAGCATACACTATACAACAAAGAGATCAAGGCATAGAAAAGTAGAATAATCCTACACTATACAATAAATAAATTACAGCTGATTATACCCACTAGGCATTATGGTATGACACGGTGATAATAAAGCATACACAAACAGCAAATTACATACCTTTGGCAAATCGGCTCATACATCATGGTGGCGCATCAACTTAACTCCATTTGAACTATAATCTCTTGAGAAAATAGGATTGGCGGATTCGGATAGCACAAATTTCAGTCTGCAAAATCTCCAATTCCTTCATGGTTACCTCGGTGTCTTGTTTCATTTTTTGACTCCTGCATCTAATACCTGCATGTCCAGTCTCAACTTGTTGATTATCGTTGACAATCATGTACACGTTGTCTCGCCACCTCTAGTTGATGCTCGAGAACATCAGCACATTCAATTCAATCCATAATCATTCGATAACGCCATGCCGCATTTGCTTTCATGATTTTTGTGTTGATGTCACTTCATCACGAAATGTTTACGTAAGTACACATGACTAGGGCAAAAATATAGTTACAACAGTGAAGCGAACAAGACACTATTTTGTACTACATGGCAAAACATGACTAACAATAATGTTACACGTCACTTTCACAAAAATAATGTTACACGTCATGAAGCATAAGAAGGTGATATATTAAAAATTATAAAAAAGATAGTATGTGCAGCCTGCATACAGAAATCCCTCTTAGCTCACCAGAGGAGCATGATGTTGGGGCCCAATCGAAAACACAGACAAGTAACAAATTTAGACAGCACGTTGCGTATAAGTAAGCAATCAGTTGGCCATTCTATACCTCAATTAAAGTCTTAGGGAGCATAATGAACAACAGAGGGTTTCATACAAACATACTACAACAGGCAAAACTATGCAATCATTAGCGTAGTATAAACTAGATTGTGAGCCTCATGCAATAATAGTTGGTAAATAGACTTCAAAGCTTGAGCACACTTGGCGAGTAATTAAATGGTAAGGCCTTTAATTATGTCAACTAATAGTGATACAAGTACCGAACATCAGGCATAATTATTTTGGCATCTCATTAAGTGAGGACAAATAAAGCAATTGAAAAGAAAATTAACTATGCCTGAAACAAACAAGGAATTGAACTGTTGAGTTGCATACGGTGACTTACCTTAGCGAGTTGAAGAGGCTCAACGCAGCTCCTACTTCTCTTGCAAGGCTCCTTCCTAACATCTTGTACTTGGAAATCCTCAATCTTATCTTCATTGCACCCCTCCGCAAGGTGACACAAACTAGTTACTCGTCTCCTTGGAAGATAAATATGCATACTTTCCATCTGTGAACACAAAAGGATGAGATTATAACAAAACAACACCACATAATGAAACATGCCGCATCTCTTGCACTTACACACAATGAAATGAGCATTTACTATGTCTGCACTATCTAAAAACTAGGCATACCATCGAACTGGATCTCCAGGTACTCTTTGTCGGTGTTCTGGGAACGGGGGTACCCAGACTTCCCTGCCTGCGGCCTGCAGCGTGGCTCAAGGGGTGGCCCAGTACGGCCCATCTTCATCAGCACAAGCTCAAGACCCTCGCGAGGGGCCAAGCCTCGCGGGGCGGACAACATGAAGCTTCCTCAGGCACGGCCTCATCAGGCTGGCTCGCGAGGCGGAGAGATCAAGCGGGGTACCTCACGAGGTGCCCATGGCGCAAGCCATGACGACCAAGAGGCGCCGGGAGGCGCCACCCACGCATGTCCTCATTTCCTCTTTGGTGCAAAGGAGGCAAGCGCGGCGAGAGTATCAAGCAAAGGCAACCATTTCGGTGCAACAAGACCAAGACCAACACAACGGCAGGAAGGAGGTCATCGTGGAGCCCAAGCCGGCGTCATCATCAGAGCCTTTGGCAGGCGAGGACCAAATTTAGTCAGGATAAGTGTACTAGATGTTCCCCTTCAAAATGGCCAATTGTTGGCGCCCTTCCCGCTCAATATTTGGGAAGAGGCCCAGGGCCTTTGCCTATAAATAGGACTAGCCACCCACAGGGTAGGGGGATCCGAATCCGGAATCGAGAGCAGAGCTAGAGATCAAGCAATCTAGAGAGAGAGAGAGAGAGCGGCCGAACTCCCCCTAGCAGTTCGTCGCACCGACCAAGAAAAGACCCTAGCGAGGTCGTTCTTCCTTGTATTGTTCATCATCAGCCCCTGAGGCAATCCACCACACCACACACTGGAGTAGGGTATTACACCACAATGGTGGCCCGAACCAGTATAAACCTTGTGTCCCTTGTGTTGTTCCTTGTGTAGTTTAGATCCTTGCGAGGCGACGAGGTATAGGTAGGTAGGAGGTGAGATCTCCGCGTGCACCCTAGAGTTCGAACCTAGAGGGTCTGCCGGAACCCGAAATCCGACATTTGGCGCGCCAGGTAGGGGTGCACCGGAATCCGTCTTCCGCCGCCCTGTTCTTTGCCGCCAATCGCATCCATGTCGGACGCTCGTCGGGCCCGCGCCGGCCGCCGCGCTTTTGCCACTCGCGTCGCCCGACGGGCCTCGTCGGCGGCCGCCCGCCATTCCCGTCGCTTTGCCGTCAACGCCGCCACCGGCCCGGCGAGAATGAGCAACAAGCATCGTCCCAAAGATCCGTCCGTGAGGCGAGACGGCCGCACCGCTACTCCTCGCTCGCCCTAGCTGGTTCTTCGTCTCGCGCGCTCCAGCGCCCATGGAAACTCGAGCAGCGCTCGCCAGCGACAAGCGAGCTCCTGCGCTACCGCCCCGTCGACGGCGTCTACGAGGAGTGGCTCGACTGCGTCGTCGAGCTCGTCCACGCCGCAGGGGGCTCCCCCATGCCGTCCTTCTCGCTGCACCGTGCCCCGCCTTGCGCAGGCGATGAAGCTCCGGGGGCGCCTCAGCCGCCTCCCCCTCAAGAAGGCGCCTTGGCCCCAAGGCGCGCGACCCCTGGGCGGAACCCGCTCCGTCTGGCACCAGCGCAGCAAGAGCAGAGCTGCCAAGAGGTCCCTCGCCCCCAAGAAGCTGCCCGAGTGCTCCCTGCACCGGCCCGTCACGACCGCGCTCTTGCTTTGACACGCCAAGACCCCGCGCTGCTCCCAGCGGCGGCACACGGGGATCCGCAAGATCAAGCCCTTCGTCACCAAAGGCCTCCCGTGGCCACTACAGGCTGTCGCGCCTTCACCGCCGAGCTACATGGCGTCGCGTGGCCCGCAAGTTCAAGCAGACCTGCCTCCTCGCTTCGACAGCACGGCGAGACCCGCGGAGTTCCTCCAGCTCTGAGCTAGGCATCGAAGCCGCCAACGGGGGCGAAGGTCATGGCGAACTGGTTTCCCATGGCGCTCAAAGGCGGTGCCCTTTTGGCTCTGAACACAGCTCTGCACGATCTCCTCCTCGGGCGAGATGCGCACCCGCTTCATCGCCAACTTCCAAGGCACTGCGACCGGCCTCCTACCATGAGCGACATCGCCGCATCAAGCAGCAGCCGGAGAGACCTGCGAAGTACATCCGGCGCTTCAACAACGCACGCCTCAAGATTCCCAAGGTGACCGAGGAGGCCATCATCTCAGCCTTCTCCGACGGTGTGCGTGACGTCAATATGAAGGAGGAGCTGGCGATGCATGAAGACCTGTGCACATCCCTGGAGCTGTTCAACTTGGCAACCAAGTGTGCCAGGGCTGAGGAAGGACGCCTCTCCCTCCTCGAGCTGCCGGCTGCCGCCCCAGAAGAGAAGAAGCCCAAGGTCAAGGACGTGAAGCGCAAGGGGGCTACCGTGCTCGCGGTAGAACCAGATACCAAGCAAGGCAGGGATCAGCCTGAGTCTTCCAAGGGCAGCCGGTACTGCGTGTACCACGACCTCCACACCCACAACACCAATGAATGCCAAGAGCTCAGAGCCGCGCGAGAAGGGAGAATCGGTCGACGCCCCGACTGCAATGATCGAGGCTACGGCCGAGGAGGAGGAAGAAACGCAGGACGTTGGGAAGACCGTGGCCCTCGCCAAGGGTGGCGTGACCGACCTCGCGAGGACCGCTGGCAGGATCAGCCTCGCGAGGGAGGTTGGAGGGACCCGCCTCGTGAAGGAGGATGGAGGGATCAGCCTCGCGAGGATCGCCCGCAAGGCAACACAGGCCTCCCTCCTCTACCACCACAGCCAAGGAGAAATGAAGACCATCATCAGGATGAGGGGGCTGGGGGCTTCCAGGAGCCGCGTGCAATCGCTTGCATCCTGGGCGGAGCTCAAGCCCCAGCCTCTCAACGCATCTTCAAGCAGTTCGCCGCAAAGTGAACGCAGTCCTTCCCAAGCTCGAAGCCACACACCCTCTCAGGTGGTCAGCATGCGCCATCACGTTCAGCTCGGTGGATCAGCTCAAGTGCGCAGCCACAGCCGGAGTCCTCCCGATGCTTTGTTCCCCAATCATCGACAGCGTGCAAGTCACGGGACCCTCGCCGATGGCGGAGCAGGGCTCAATGTCCTGTCTGTCGAGACATTCAACAATCTTCAAGTGTCGTACAATCAGCTTCAGCCAACCAAGCCTTTCTCCGGAGTCACTGATGGCTCCACGGTTCCGATTGGGCAGGTCCGCCTTCCTGTCACCTTCGGGGCGCGCGACAACTACCGCACCGAGCTCATCGACTTTGACGTCGGCCACATTCGCCTACCGTACAATGCCTTCCTCGGGTACCCAGCTCTGGCCAAATTCATGGCCGTGACCCATCACGGCTACAATGTCCTCAAGATGCCAGGAAGCGGCGGAGTCATCACGGTGCCTTGTGAAGAGAGAGACGCAGTGTGTTCCCTGGAGCGTGCTTTTCAAGCCGCAACAATTGAAGACCCAGATCACAGCAGTGGGAGGCTCACCGAGGCTGCTCCTAAGAAGAAGAAGACATCGCCTGGCCCGACCCCTCGGGAGGCAGGCCCCTTAGGGTCCGCGCCCGTTCAGGGGGCACCTCCTTCTATCGCATAGGAAGGCGCGGCCGGCGCCCTCCTTGAGCAAGGCTCGGGGGCTCTCTCCTGGAGGGCCACCGACTTTGCTAAGATCATGAGGGAGGCGCTTGGGCACCACTTGGAGGCGTGTTTCAAAGCACGTTTCCCTCAGGAAGGAGCGAGGCAAGGAGGGCCAAACCCTCAGGAGTTCGTCAGCAAGATCATTCAGGAGCTGCAGGAGCCAAGAGTCATGAGTGGCAGCCGCCGCTTACCCGCCGTAGCTCCCCATCCAGGCGAGGATGGAGGGCTGCGCGTCTGCATCGACATACCAGGGCTCAACCGAGCCGCCTCTCAGGAGCGCCTCTGGCCCTCACGCGTGGGCGCTGTGAAGGTCCACCCCACACCTACGTTCGCATGCCTTACGGCGTGCCGAACGCGGCTGCCACGCGCCAGCGCCTCATGAGGAGCATCCTGGAGGCTCAAGAGGCCAGGCGTTCCGCAGTCTCGGCGGAGATGGAGACGGTCCGCGAGGAGCCACCAGCGCCCCCAGAGCCTCCCGAGGCTCCTGGGCCTGGGGGCTCGTGAAGATCGGCTTCCGCAGCACACGGCGTCCGCTCATCTTCAACATTATCAGGTGACATCCTTCGAGTTTCATTTCCAGCTGGGAGCGCCCCCCAGGGCTGCATCATTCCCATGCCGCGTGGGTCCGTCCCTACGGCGTGTATCCCTTTTGCTTCATGTTTCTAGTTTACCTTATTGGGGGCGCCCCTCGGGCTGCATCATCCCCAAGTCGCTCGGGCCAGACCCAGCGATGTCTGCCTTCCCTGCACCTATCTAATTGAACTTGCTCCTTCGTGATTAACGTGTTTGACCTAGTCGCCCGCTCGATTGACACCAACTGATGGAGCTGCTCCCTAACGGCACGACTTGCGCATGGGTCCGTCCCTGCAACGCCGACAAACCTGAATGGCTGAGCTCTGGCCGCGGCAGCCCCGCATGGCACCACCTCGTCAAGCCTTCAGTGCCTCGTCACCCCTCCAGAGCAACCAACGGCCGACTGTCGATTGTCATGGCGAACTCTTGTTCTTCTTGTGATGAGCCTGCAGGATCTCTTCAAGGAGCAGCATCAGGCAAGGCCCTCACGGCGTCTTCTTCACTCTCGTCCACGCGAACCGCTTGCACGTTAAAGGGGGGGGGGGTACCTGAGCATCGCGACTCATGGGCTCCTACTGGCTCTCCAGCCCTCGCCCTCTGGCCTTGTCCACGGCATCGCGACCTGGCATACCAGCAACGGCTGAGCCCCGCTCGAGGGCTGGGACCCGAGGACGTAGAGCAGAAAGGGGAGTAAAGGCAAGAGGGAAGAGGCACGCGGGGACCTCGCCAGGCAACTCCTCATCTGCCGATGCGCGGACCTAACGCCGCACCAGGAAGCGGTTCCTGACTCCCGAGATAAGTCATCCTCCGGAAACACTAGCTATCGCAGCACCGACCTCGCACCTAAGGCAATCACGTGTTAGCAACATCGCGCTCCTTTCTCACGGAATGATGGCTACTTGAGCGCTAAAGGGGACCTCCTGAGCATCGCGACTCAGGGGCTCTTACTGGACCCCGGGCCGCTCACCTCCTGGCCTTGACCATGGGATCGCGACCTGGCATACCAGTGACGGCTGAAGCCTGCCTTGGGACCAGGACCTGTCGGCGCAGAGCATCAAGCCCTCGTGAGGTTCGAAAGGAGGAACTAAGCTAAGATGGGATGAGCATCTCGCACTACTTCACGACAAGGATCATATTAACAAACAGAACCACATGCACCTTACAAGCCCCCACGGGGCGCGTTTTTCGACTCCTAGCAGGGAACAAAGGGAGAAGATCCTAAAGAACGCTAACTACACACGCCCTCGCAAGAGATGCCATCATCAACAGTGGGCCGTCAGGCACCGGCGCCAACCTCATCCAGATCAGAGGAGGCGGCGGCCTGACGAGCCCGCCCTGCTCCGAGAGCGACGCAAGCTCGGGGGCTCGTAGTTGTCGTCGCTCGTCTCCGGAGTCGCGAAGAGCTCGGCAGAGTCGCTGGATCCTCCGCCGCCTCCGCCGCCTGAGGAGCTACTGAGGGAGTGATCGGCGAGCCTGGTCCTCGCCGCGGCAGGGCCCCGACCACCTCTCTCAGGGCAGCACTCCAGCCGATGTCCTTCCGCGTCGAAGACCTGGAAGAACATCACGGAAGAGCCGTCGTTATCCAGGTGGATCACGAGGGCGCCCCTTGTTCTGCAGACCCGGGCGATCTCGCCCCAGCCTCGAGTCATGAAGACCTTGCCCAGAGCGACGACCGCGACCTCCGCTCCGGTCGCAAGGGTGCTGCAGCCGGCGTGCTGCAGCCAGAGCTCCAGAGATCCCCTCTGTGGAATCACGAAGGCGAAGGAGGGAGGAAGGCGAATCCAAGACTGAGGAGGCATGGCGGCGTGGAGCACAAACTCTCGGGAGGAGCCCTCGGCATGGACTCCAGGGGGAACAACGCGCACCGCCATGACCCGCCGGCGCCGACGGCGGCGTCGTCCATGGCGCTCGGCGTCGACTCCTTCAGGGCCCTCAATGCGGGTGTACAAGGGAAACGGGAACCCTGGCGGTGGCCGCTCGTACCAGGGCCTCGACACCTCCTGCCGGACGCCCTCATCTCGACGGCAGAGGGCTAGCTATTTCTTCGGCGGAAGTGGGTCGGGACCCTCCTGGAGGGCCTTTCCTTTCTCTCCTGCGGAGGACCGGTGGATCGGAGCCATTGCTATGATATGGAGCAAGGGCAAGAAGGAGAAGCAAGAAGAGATGGACTGGAAGGGCACGCGCCGTTCCGTACTTATAGCCGGGGAAGGCCAACCGTCGACCTCCACGATCACAGGTAATCATGACCCGCTTTGCATGCAGGGACTTGTCAATTCGTGCCGTCGCTGAGGCGTCGTGGGGAAGCAGGGGCGCCCACGTCCAATTAACCGCCATGTGGCGCCCAAGGCTGCAGTTGTTAGGGCCCAGCGATTAGCCGCCTGCCCTTCGCTTCTCCGCTAAGCCAAGTCGGTAGCGCCTTGGGCCGGGGCTCTGCCGGCATGCAGGGAGCAGGGGTACCCAGACTTGCATGCCTGCAGCGTGGCTCAAGGGGTGGCCCAGTACGGCCCATCTTCATCAGCACAAGCTCAAGACCCTCGCGAGGGGCCAAGCCTCGCGGGGTGGACAACAAGAAGCTTCCTTAGGCACGGCCTCGTCAGGCTGGCTCGCGAGGAGGCAGAGATATCAAGGCGGGGTACCTCACGAGGTTCCCATGACGCAAGCCATGACGACCAAGGGCGCCAGGCGGGCGCCAGCCCGCGCAGTGTCCTCATTTCCTCTTTGGTGCAAAGGAGGCAAGTGCAGGCGAGAGTATCAAGCAAAGGCAACCATTTCGGTGCAACAAGACCAAGACCAACACAACGGCAGGAAGGAGGTCATCGTGGAGCCCAAGCCAGCGTCATCGTCAGAGCCTTTGGCAGGCGAGGACCAACTTTAGTCAGGATAAGTGTACTAGATGTTCCCCTTCAAAATGGCCAATTGTTGGTGCCCTTCCCGCTCAATATTTGGGAAGAGGCCCAGGGCCTTTGCCTATAAATAAGACTAGCCACCCACAGGGTAGGGAGATCCGGAATCCGGAATCGAGAGCAGAGCTAGAGATCAAGCAATCTAGAGAGAGAGAGAAAGAGAGCGACCGAACTCCCCCTAGCAGTTTGTCGCACCGGCCAAGAACAGACCCTCGCGAGGTCGTTCTTCCTTGTATTGTTCATCATCAGCCCCTGAGGCAATCCACCACACCACACACTGGAGTAGGGTATTACACCACAATGGTGGCCCGGACCAGTATAAACATTGTGTCCCTTGTGTTGTTCCTTGTGTAGTTTAGATCCTTGCGAGGCGACGAGGTATAGGTAGGTAGGAGGTGAGATCTCCGCATGCACCCCAGAGTTCGAACCTAGAGGGTCTGCCGGAACCCGAAATCCGACACTCTTGGAGAGCCTACTGTAGTGTACAGCCGAACCTTTATGTTACCTATGAGTTAGACAAGGCCCCACTACAGCAGCCCTTAGTGTCTAAATCGTTGACAAGCTCTGTTAGAGTGTTAGGTCAAGAACAGCAAGTAATCAAAGCAAACAGTCCTAGTATGGCTGGCTGATGCAAACAAGCAATTGAGCAGATGTGTGAGCAAATCTTACATATCAAGAAAAGAAGCAAAGAAGGAGGCTTAAAGACCATCACTTGGTGACCAGATTTAAGGGCATTTAAACATCATGTGCTACGTGTGAACTAACATAAACATTGCATATTCAGATTCTACAATGGAATGCACATGTATTTGGTTATGCCATGTATGATGATGCCTAAATGTACAGATATAGCAGGGGAGTGATTCATCATTACACGCACAATTGAATTACAGGTTAAGGGCCGTTTGATTCCGCCTTTTCGGGCATATTGTAAAAATAAGCCATAAAAGATGTAAAGAAGTCATTTTTGAGTTATGGGCTTGGGCTTAACTAATTTAAGCTTTGGAGGGGGTGTTTGGGTAGAACCTCACTAAAAATTGAAGGAAGGGAATAGTGAAATGACTCATTGTGCGCCTATATTACACTCAAAATGCAATCTTGGCCTTGTGTCACACGACCCTCAAGTAAAACAAACACGCAAGCATTCATTGCCCTGCCCGCTTGCATCTCCTCTCCCCTTTCTCTCTACCTCGATCCCCTGCCTGCAGCACTAGGGTTCCTCCAGCGAGCCGTCGCCACTGGTCCCATCTGGCCTGGTCCTCGACGATGCTATGTACAGCTAGGCTACATGGCCGACGGGTAGGGACAAATCTCCCTGGATGCTCCTCCCTCTGGCGCCGCCCCTCATTCTCATGGTCTCCAGCAGCTGCTCCACTGTGGTTCGTCCAACGCACTACTCCGGCGGGCGCTGCACAACTACGGCTGATGCCACACTGTGGCAGAAGGCACCTTGTTCCCCCTCCCCTCCTCCCAGGCCATGGCCTTGAGGTGTTGTTGAAGGATGAGCTCATCCAACAAGGTGAGGATCTCCTCTGATTTTTTGCCAAATTTTCATTCTGATCCACTATACGATGAATTGCTATGAGCTGCTTCTGCTGCTGCTATATGATGCATTGCTATGAGCTGCTCCTGCTGCTGCTATATGATGAATTGCTATGAGCTGCTGCTGTTGTATGATGAGTTGCTATGTGCTGCTGCTGCTTCTATATGATGAATTTCTATGAGCTGTTGCTGCTGCTATATGACGAGTTGCTACAAGCTGCTCCTGCTGCTGCTATGTGATGAATTGCTATGAGCTGCTCCTGCTGCTGCTATATGATGAATTGCTATGAGCTGCTCATGCTGCTACTATATGATGAATTGCTATGAGCTGCTGCTGGTATATGATGAATTGCAGACTGCTGCTGCTGTATGATGAGTTGCTATGAGTTGCTGCTGCTATATGATGCTTTCAGGTGGTGCTGCTATATGATAATAACCAGCCACTTGGACCATCGAATTTCAATATGTAATTGTTCTTCATTTAAATGTGGGTCATGTGTTCTTCATTTAAATTAGGCAATGGGATCTCTATGGAAAACATTGACCAAAGTAGATTGTGCCAAGTAGATGGTATCTTTGTATTTGCATTTTGAGCAAATAGTGATGGTTTGTTTTCCTATCATATTAATTACTGCACTGGGTTCAATTTGTGATGTTTGCAAGTCAAATTAATTTTCATATGGGCAACAAAATGAAAAATATATATAATGCAATCTAGACTTTCCACTGATCATAAGCTGAAAACGCAATGAAAATAACTGGTTGGCGTATTACATGGAGCTTATATTCACAGGTGCTTATTTTCTTAGGATAACTCGTAATAACTGTCCCTAAGAAACTTGGCTAATAGAACTGGCATACAAATAACATGTCACGATGATTGCAATGGAGGAGTGACGTACCATAGCACACTGTATAGGCTCACCTCTGCCTCTCCTCTTTTTGCGATGTTCCATGAAATTGCCACATACATCTTGTACTTTTTCATTGTGTAACCCTATCTGCAAGTTGACACGGCTAATTTCAGACATCTCTACATGATACTACATTGCATATCCCTTGCGCATATTTAAACCACTAATTAACGATTGTGTGCGTACCATAAACTAGCCATGACTCAGATGTTTGGTGGCAGGCACTCTAAGGGAGCCTAATGTAGTGCAATCGGAATTCCTACATGCCACCTACGATTTTGTGTGATGTCTGCCCTGTTCCTAAATATATGTCTTTGTAGAGATTCCAGTATGGACCACATACAGATGTATATAGATGCATTTTCGAGTGTAGATTCACTCATTTTGCTCCGTATGTAGCCTATAGTGGAATCTCTAGAAAGACTTATATTTAGGAACAAAGGTACGAGGTAGTATCATGTATGACATCTACATATCTAATTTGGCAGCCAGTAGTAGAAATCATTATGCGCACAAAGGGATTCTTGGTGAAAATCCTAGCAAAGCACGCAGCAGCACGAGAACAATACAAGAGAGAGAGCGCTTACAAGATCATAGCAATGCCTCGACCCGGGATCTTGGTTGGCCAAGCTGTTAGATCCGGAAGAAACATCGTCCTTGTAGTTTTGCCACCTGCATAACAGTAACAGACGACCGATTAGTATATTTGAAGTACATCGGGCGGTGATCTTTGGACGGGTTTAAAGGTGACAAGTACCTAGGCCGTGGCGGTGCTTGGCATCTCTCCAGACGGTGGGAATCAGGTTAGAAACGTCGAGGGTGATGACGCTGCGCTGGCTGTCGGGGTCCGGTAAGGAGATCTAGAACCGTCGAGTAGGGTGTTTGTGGAGCGGCTCCGGTAGGGTGGACTACGGTGTGGGCGAAGCGGATCTGTGACCGTGGACGAGGGCGTAGGTGAAGCTGCTCCGGTGGTTGGGTTAAGGATGGTGTCGACGACGCGGATCTGCAGCCGTGGACGGGGCGTCAGAAGCTGCTCCGGTGGTTGGGTTAAGGGTGGTGTCGACGATGCGGATCTGCGGCCGTGGACGGGGCGTCAGAAGATGCTCCGGTAGGTTGGATGAGGGTGCGAGGAAGCGGATCTGAGGCCATGGACTTGTGAGTTGGCAAAGCGGCCCGGGTAGGGTTGAGAATGGTATAGGCGAAGCTACTCCGATAGGGTTGACGCTGGTGTCGGCGAAGCGGCTCCGGTAGGGTTGAGGAAGGTGTCGGCGAAGCGGCTCAGGTAGGGTTGAGGAAGGTGTCGGCGAAGAGGATCAGAAGCCGTCGACGGGGGCGTCGGTGGGGCGGCTCCGGGGGTGTGGACGGCGTCTCGGTGGGGAATCTGAATGAGCCGCGGCAGATCTTGCCGACGTTGACGAGAGTATCGTCGAAGTAGATCGGCGCCGTGGACAAGGCCGGCACTGAATGGGCTGTGGTACAGTGGTGGGTGAGCATTCTACTTGTTTCTAGGGGAGCTGGGAGGGTAGATCGGCCGCAAAAGCAGATCCGGCGAGGTGGGCGCTTGTTGGCGATGAATGGGCTATAGTGCGCGGTGGATGAGCAGTCTAGGGTTTCGAGAGGAAGGGAGAAAGGGCGATGAAATGCAGACGGCGTGATGTAAGATGCTCGGTGCTATGGAGTTAGTCGTTTTTGCGGGAGGGAGAGGAAATGGGGTGCCGTGTAGTGGGGGAACCGAAGTTACCAAAGCAGCCCGACCTATCATGTAGATGAGGCGGTATTGTAACTGTTGGTCTCCGTGCACCAAGGACAAAGGGGGATTTCGCATGCTAAAGACTAAGGTGGCGGAATTTTAGAAGGAGGCGGAGATTTTGCCGCCCAGGGATCGTTCGTATCCAGTTTCAACTAATTTTGGACCGTGCTAGCGGGAAGGTCATGCTAGGCTGTGTACACGGGCACGCGTCGAAGATTAATAACTGGTGTGAAGTCCACCCGAGAAAAAAGACAATAACTCGGGATGATGCGCCGATAACTTGGCGTTCACACGGGCGCGGCCAATCGTGACGGGTGTAGTGGCTGTTCACAAAAAGGATCAAGCGCTCAGCCTATGTATTTCTCGTGTAAATAGATAATTTAGTGCCATTGGTTATTTACTTTAAACATAATGCATTGGCGTGTTAGTGTAGAGGCGCACAAAAGAAATGGATATTGTAGTTAGATACTTAAAAGTGTTACCTCATATGATTATATAGCCTCCATTTCATAAATTATGTACCGTTGAATTCATATATGAATATTACATATATTACTTCAAAACAGAAACTTAAATCATCCAAGACTAATGAATTTGAATGCAAGAGTAACAATGGTGCATGTGCATGATAGCTACATTGGTTGTTTGAAGAAACATCACTGTAACTTTGGCATGCACAACTGAAAAGGTTTATTTAAACAGAAAAAATGTGATATGTGAGTGTCCAATCTTTATAGCGTTGAATCGATATTGTACCTTTGGCCACGATACGAAGTAGATATTGACTTATGTTCAAGCGATGCACGTCCACGATCGCTAGATAGTGATACGTGAATGAATTGTGCAATCTCTCTCACACGCATACATATCTCATTTCCCTATGGGCATCGGAATCACGCACGCGCACTTCGTGTATTTCTCTCCCTCCGTCAGGGTTAAATTTGTCTTTCTACCCCGTCCTACAAGTCTCTCACACAGAAACACACACGCTCTCTATGTCTAACACGCCCACCCCTTTAATTCTGCCCACCCACAGCCACTAATGTCTCAAAGTATAATAATGTCTCTCACACATATGCTATCTACCTATCCCTTAATATAGCTAGATATGTGTCACACAAACTCCTTCTCCCTACTAGCAAGATGCCCATGTGCGTTGCACGGAACATCAAGATGCATTTGTATGAGAAGTTTATCTTGTGGGAGAAAAGGATGAACAAGGGAATGCCTTATTTGCAAATGCGAAGAGGGGTGTGGGTATCTTTTTGCAAATTTGCCATATTTTCCTTCCTGTCCTCGGATATAAATCGGATGGCCTATATTGCAGGATGGCAGGAACACCATCATCACCAACTCTGTTTTTTATAAGAGTAGAGATATGTGAGTGTCACTGCCCCCCCCCCCACACACACATACACCCACACTTCCCAACACCGAAGGAGTAGGGTGACACCTCGATCTTGATACTAATCTATTAACTGGCTTCTCTCAAACATACACACACACACACTACCCGCACCAAGGAGTAGGGTGACACCTCGATCTTGATACTAATCTATCGATTGGATTCTCTCTCAAACATACACACACACTATCCGCACCAAGGAGTAGGGTGGCACATCGATCTTGATAATAATCTATCGACTCCTCTTTCAAACACACACACACACACACACACACACACTCGCTTAGTTGTGCCTCTGTGCCTACAGCACACTCTCGTCGTCTTTCTCTCCTCCCCGCCCAACAATGACAGCAGAAGGGTGAAAACTCGATCTGATCATAATCATCAATTGGTTTCTCTCTCAAACATTGTGTCTCGGTGCCTCGCTCGGTATCCCCTTGATATGTAGACTTCTCAGCAGCAAGACAGCTGTAGTGACGATGACGCTGAACCCAGTTTGCCTTGTTTTTACCGGCCTCATGTGATAGTTTTCACCCTGTTTTATGTTAATTAACAAGGCAACCTTTTCTTTGTTACTACTAGTGAATCTGAAATCATTCAGGGCAGACATAAAATATATCACTTCAACCCAATTATCGCAGCAACTATTTTAAAAGAAATTAGCTAGCTGCCCGTGCGTTGCACGTAACATCAAGATGCATTTGTATGAGTAGTTTATCTTGTGAGAGAAAAGTCTGAACAAGGGAAGGCCTTATTTGCGAACATGGAGAGACGTGCGGGTATATTTTTGCAAAATTGCCAGAGTTTCTTTCCTATCCGTTAGATATAAATCCGACAGCCTATATTGCAGGATGGCACGCACACCATCATCACCAACTCTGTTTTCTACTCCCTCCGTCCGAAAATACTTGTCATCAAAATGGATAAAAATAGATGTATCTAAAACTAAAATACGTCTAGATACATTTCCTTTTATCCCATTTGATGACAAGTATTTCCAGACAGAGGGAGTATTTGTCTTTTTAGAGATTTCAACAAGTGACTATGACCGGACCTTACCAACATACTCAAAAAAGTAGTCCATAATTTTGATGTTACCCTCTTTTCTTGGCGGTTCAGTGCCATCTGGATACCTCATAAATAAATCAAGGACAAATCTGACCCTTCCTGAAAAGACATACGTAGCAAAATGAGTGAATCTACACTCTAAAATATGTCTACATACACATCCGTATGTGGTAGTCCATTTGAAATCTGAAAAGACAAATATTTAGGAACAAATGGAGTATATATAAGAGTAGACATGGAGATATATCTCCAGCATGGTCTACAACAAAAATGTGCTGGGCTGGTTAGCGCGGATGCTATAACGCGATGACATGAGTTCAATTCTGTCTTTTAACTTTAGATTTGTATATTATATATTACTCTACTTATTTAATATATACTTTTTTTACTCTTGTCTTGACGTGGGAACCCACAGAGTACTTAGAATATTAAGGATGGACTTGTTTCTTTTTAACTTTCTCATGACGAAGTGTAGCCACCACGCAAGTCACGTGTACACTGTACATGCAATTAACTTTTTGTAGAGGGACAATCATACAGGCAATTAACTCAAATGGATTGGATGTCACTCTATTATTTCCAGCATAAAGAGCATCTCCAACGGCAGCCGGCAAATTTCCTCCCGCTTCCTTCCGCGGAGGACGACATCAAACGCCAGCGACACACATTTTTACAACTCTAACCAACCAGATGAAATTCATGCAAACACGGACTGATTCATATAAGCATGAAGGATTTCGTATAAAAAAGCCGGATCTTCATATAAACATGATGGATTTCATTACATTTACATGAACTAAGAGGTGCCAATCCGGCTCTCTTGTATAATTAATACTCCCTCCGTCCGGAAATACTTGTCCTAGAAATGGATATATTGATACGTCTCCAACGTATCTATAATTTTTGATTGCTTCATGCTACTTTATCTACTGTTTTGGACTATATTGGGCTTTATTTTCCACTTTTATATTACTTTTGGGACTAACCTATTAACCGGAGGCCCAGCCCAGAATTGCTGTTTTTTTGCCTATTTCAAAGTGTTTGAAGAAACGGAATATCAAACGGAGTCCAAACGGAATGAAACCTTCGGGAACGTGATCTTCTCACCGAACGTGATCCAGGAGACTTGGACCCTACTCCAAGAAGTGCCAGAGGCGGTCACGACGGTGGAGGGCACGCCCCCCTACCTCGTGGGCCCCCTGACGCTCCACCGACATACTCCTTCCTCCTATATATACCTACGTATCCCCAAACGATCAGAAGGGGAGCCAAAAACCTAATTCCACCGTCGTACCTTCCTGTATCCACGAGATCCCATCTTGGGGCTTGTTCCGGAGCTCTGCCAGAGGGGGCATCCACCACGGAGGGCTTCTACATCAACACCATAGCCCCTCCATGAAGTGTGAGTAGTTTACTTCATACCTTCGGGTCCATAGCTAGTAGCTAGATGGCTTCTTCTCTCTTTTTGGATCTCAATACAATGTTCTCCCCCTCTCTCGTGGAGATCTATTCGATGTAATCTTCTTTTTGCGGTGTGTTTGTTGAGACCGATGAATTGTGGGTTTATGATCCAGCTTATCTATGGACAATATTTGAATCTTCTCTGAATTCTTTTATGTATGATTGAGTTATCTTTGCAAGCCTCTTCGAATTATCCGTTTGGTTTGGCCAACTAGATTGGTAGTTCTTGCAATGGGAGAAGTGCTTAGCTTTGGGTTCAATCTCGCGGTCTCCTTACCTAGTGACAGAAAGGGTTGCAAGGCACGTATTGTATTGTTGCCATCGAGGATAACAAGATGGGGTATTTATCATATTGCATGAATTTATTCCTCTACATCATGTCATCTTGCTTAAGGCGTTACTCTGTTTTTAACTTAATACTCTAGATGCATCTTTGGATAGCGGTCGATGAGTGGAGTAATAGTAGTAGATGCAGAATCGTTTGATCTACTTGTCACGGACATGATGCCTATATACATGATCATACCTAGATAACCTCATAACTATGCTCAATTCTGTCAATTGCTCAACAGTAATTTGTTCACCCACCGTAGAATATCTATGCTCTTGAGAGAAGCCACTAGTGAAACCTATGGCCCCCGGGTCTATTCTCATCATATCAATCTCCATCACTTTATTTACTTGCTTTGCTTTTACTTTTTACTTTGCATCTATATACCAAAAATACCAAAAATATTATAACTATCAGATCTCACTCTCGTAAGTGACCGTGAATTGACTGACAACTCCTAATCGCGTTGGTTGCGAGTAGCTATCGTTTTGTGCAGGTACGAGGGACTTGCGCGTGGCTCTCTTGGATTGATACCTTGGTTCTCAAAAACGAGGGAAATACTTACGCCATCGTGTTGCATCATCCTCTCCTCTTCGGGAAAACCAACGCAAGCTCAAGACGTAGCAAGAAGGATTTCGGCGCCGTTGCCGGGGAGGTGTACGCAAAAGTCAACATACCAAGTACCCATCACAATCCCTATCTCTCGCATTACATTATTTGCCATTTGCCCCTCGTTTTCCTCTCCCCCACTTCACCCTTGCCGTTTTATTTGCCCTCTCTTTCCCAATCTCCTCCTCCTTTTTACTTTGCCTTTTGTTTGCCCGTGTGTTAGTTTGCTTGTTCGTAGCAATGGCTCAAGATGCTACCAAATTGTGTGACTTCACCAATACCAATAATAATGATTTCCTTAGCACTCCGATTGCTCCTCTTGCCAATACTGAATCTTGTGAAATCAATACTGCTTTGTTGAATCTTGTTATGAAAGATCAATTCGCCGGCCTTCCGAGTGAAGATGCCGCTACTCATCTGAATAGCTTCGTTGATTTATGTTATATGCAAAAGAAAAAAGATGTTGATAATGATGTCGTTAAATTGAAGCTATTTCCTTTTTCTCTTAGAGATCGTGCTAAAGCGTGGTTTTCATCTTGCCTAAAAATAGTATTGATTCTTGGAACAAGTGCAAAGATGCTTTTATCTCTAAATATTTTTCCTCCCGCTAAGGTCATCTCTCTTAGGAACGATATTATGAATTTTAAGCAACTCGATCATGAACATGTTGCACAAGCTTGGGAGAGAATGAAATTAATGATACATAATTGTCCTACTCATGGTTTGAACTTGTGGATGATTATACAAATTTTTTATGCTGGATTGAATTTTGCTTCTAGAAATCTTTTAGATTCGGCCGCGGGAGGCACTTTCATGGAAATCACTTTAGGAGATGCTACTAAACTCCTAGATAATATTATGGTTGATTATTCTCAATGGCATACTGAAAGATCTACTAATAAAAAAGTGCATGCTATAGAATAAATCAATGTTTTGAGTAGAAAGATGGATGAACTTATGAAATTATTTACTAAGAGTGTTTCTTCTGATCCTAATGATATGCCTTCGTCTACCTTGATTGAGAATAATAATGAATCTGTGGATGTGAATTTTGTTGGTAGGAATAATTTTGGTAACAACGCGTTTAGAGGGAATTTTTATCCTAGGCCTTATCCTAGTAATCCTTCTAATAATTATGGAAATTCCTACAACAACTCTTATGGAAATTTTAATCCTAGGCCTTATCCTAGTAATCCTTCTAATAATTATGGAAATTCCTACAACAACTCTTATGAAAATTTTAATTAGATGCCTTCTTAATTTGAGAGTAGTGTTAAGGAGTTTATGAATTCACAAAAGAATTTTAATGCTTTGCTTGAAGAGAAATTGCTTAAAGTTGATGATTTGGCTAGGAACGTTGATAGAATTTCTCTCGAGATTGATTCTTTAGAGCTTAGATCCATTCCTCCTAAGCATGATATCAATGAGTCTCTCAAAGCTATGAGAATTTCCATTGATGAGTGCAAAGAAAGAACCGCTAGGATGCGTGCTTCCAAAGATGCCTTTATTAAAGCGTGTTCTTCTAATCCTACGAAAATCAAGATGAAGATCTGAAAGTTATAGATGTGTCCCCTATTAAATCTTTGTTTTGCCATATGAATCTTGATGAAACTGATTATGACCTCCCTTTACCTAGAAGGCGTTCTAGGAATTCCGAGTTTTTAGATCTTGATGATGAAATTGATAAAAGTGGGATTGAAAGAAATAAAAATCGAGATATTGCTAAACCCACCATTTAGGATCTCAAGGAATTTAATTATGAAAATTTCTCTTTAATTGATTGTATTTCCTTGTTGCAATCCGTGCTAAATTCTCCTCATGCTTATAGTCAAAATAAGGCCTTTACCGAACACATTGTTGATGCCTTGATGCAATCTTATGAAGAAAAGCTTGAGTTGAAAGTTTCTATCCCTATGAAACTCCATGATGAGTGGGAACATAATATCAAAATTAAAATTAAAAATTATGAGTTTCATGCTTTGTGTGATTTGGGTGCTAGTGTCTCTACTCTTCCCAAAACTTTATGTGATTTGCTAGATTTCCGTGATTTTGATGATTGTTCTCTAAACTTGCATCTTGCAGATTCCACTATTAAAAAGCATATGGGAAGAAGAATTAATTATGTTCTTATTGTTGCAAATAGGAATTATGTGCCCTTAGATTTTATCGTTCTTGATATAGATTGCAATCCTTCATGTCCTATTATTCTTGGTAAACCTTTCCTTAGAACGATTGGTGCAATTATTGATATGAAGGAAGGAAATATTAGATTCCAATTTCCCTTAAAGATGGGCATGGAACACTTTCCTAGAAGTAAAATAAAATTACCATATGAATCTATCATGAGAGCCACTTATGGATTGCCTACCAAAGATGGCAATACCTAGATCTATCCTTGCTTTTATGCCTAGTTAGGGGCGTTAAACGATAACGCTTGTTGGGAGGCAACCCAATTTTATTTTTAGTTTTTGTTTTTGCTTCTTTTTAGGAATAGATAATCCATCTAGCCTCTGTTTAGATGTGGTTTTATCTTTTAATTATTGTTTGTGCCAAGTTAAACCTATTAGATCTTCTTGGGAGATAGTCATTTGATCTTGCTGTAATTTCCAGAATCTTTGCGCTCAGTGCCAAAATTGTTAAAAATCACCAGAACGTGATAAAATAGTGATTCCAATTGCTGCTGATCAATAAACAAATTTTACAGGTCTTCTAATTTTGGTAGAATTTTTTGGGTTCCAGAAGTTTGCGTTAGTTACATATTACTACAGACTGTTCTTTTTTGACAGATTCTGTTTTTCGTGTGTTGTTTGCTTATTTTGATGAATCTACGGCTAGTAAAATAGTTTATAATCCATAGAGAAGTTGGAATACATTAGGTTTAACACCAATATAAATAAATAATGAGTTAATTACAGTACCTTAAAGTAGTCTTTTGTTCTCTTTCTCTAACGGAGCTCACGAGATTTCTATTGAGTTTTGTGTTGTGAAGTTTTCAAGTTTTGGGTGAATTCTTTTGATGGATTATGGAACAAGGAGTGGCAAGAGACTAAGCTTGGGGATGCCCATGGCACCCCCAAGATAATCCAAGGACACCAAAAAGTTAAAGCTCGGGGATGCCCCGGAAGGCAACCCCTCTTTCGTCTACTTCCATCGGTAATTTACTTGGAGCTATATTTTTATTCACCAACATGATATGTGTTTTGCTTGGCGCGTCTTGTATTATTTGAATCTTTGCTTGTTAGTTTACAACAATCATCCTTGCTGTACACACCTTTTGTGAGAGCTATGCATGATTTGGAATTTTTTAGAATACTCTATGTGCTTCACTTATATCTTTTGAGCTTGATAGTTTTGCTCGTAGTGTTTCACTTATATCTTTTGAGCTTGATAGTTTTGCTCTCGTACTTCACTTAGATCTTTTAGAGCACGGTGGTGGATTTGTTTTAAATAAACTTGATCTCTCATGCTTCACTTAGATCATTTTGAGAGTCGTTAATAGCATGGTAATTTGCTTAATGTTAATATACTTGGTGTTCGAGATATGTGAAACTTTCTTTTGAGTGAATTGAATACTAAGATAAATTTAATGCTTAATAATTGTTTGAGATATGGAGGTAATAATATCAAAGTCGTGCTAGTTGATAATTGTGAATTTGAGAAATACTTGTGTTGAAGTTTGCAAGTCCCGTAGCATGCACGTATGGGTAAAGTTGTGTAACAAATTTGAAACATGAAGTGTACCTGGCTTGTGCATCCTTATGAGTGGCGGTCGGGGACGAGCGATGGTCTTTTCCTACCAATCTATCCCCCTAGGAGCATTGTGCGTAGTACTTGATTTTTGATGGCTTCTAAATTTTTGCAATAAGTATATGAGTTCTTTTGACTAATGTTGAGCCCATGGATTATACGCACTTTTATCTTTCCGCACTTGCTAGCCTCTTGATTACCGTGCATTGCCCTTTCTCACCTTGAGAGTTGGTGCAAACTTAGCGGTGCATCAAACCCGTGATATGATACACTCTTTCACACATAAACCTCCTTATATCTTCCTCAAAACAGCCACCATACCTACTTATCATGGCATTTCCATAGCCATTCCAAGATATATTGCCATGCAACTTCCATCATCATTATTATGACATACATTACTTTTGTCATATTGCCATTGCATGATCATGTAGCTGACATCGTATTTGTGGCAAAGCCACCATGCATTATTTCCCATACATGTCACTCTTGATTCATTGCACCATCCCGGTACACCGCTGTCGGATTTCGGGTTCCGGCAGACCCTTGAGGTTCGAACACTGGGGTGCGTGCGGAGATCCGACCCTCCACCGTCTCGTACCTAGCCTAATCGCAGGGACCTAAACTACTAACGGAACAGCACAAGAGACACAAGATTTATACTAGTCCGGGCCACCGTTGTGGTGTAATACCCTACTCTAGTTTGTGGTGTGGTGGATTGCCTCTTGGGCTGATCAGGAACATTATAGGGAAGAACAGCCTCGCGAGGGTCTGTTCTTGGCGGGTGCGATGAACTGCTAGGTGGTGTTCAGTCGCCGCTCTCTATCTCTCGCTTGTTCTCTTGTTATCTTTCTGGATGTTCGTCCTCCCAAGATGCCCTAGCACTGAGTGTGGCTACTCCTATTTATAGGCGAAGGCCCTGGGCCTCTTCCCAAATATTGCGGGAAGGGCGCCAACAATTGGCCATTTTGAAGGGGAACAGCGGGTACACTTATCCCGACTAAAGTTGGTCCTCGCCGCCAAAGGCTCGGTGATGACGCCTGCTTGACTCCATGATGACTCCTTCCAGGCCGCTGGGGCTGGTCTTGGTCTGTTGCACCAAACGGGTGCCTTTGCTTGATGCTCTCGCTGCGCTTGCTCCCTTTGCACCAAAGAGGAAAGGAGGACGCTGCAGTCGGGCGCCCGATTGGCGCCCTGGTTGTCATGGCTTGCGTCATGGGCACCTCGTGAGGTACCCTGCCTTGAACTCTCCGCCTCCTCATGAGCCACCTCGACGAGGCCGTGCTCGAGAAGCTCCTTGTCGTCCCGCCTCATGAGGCTTGGCCCTCGCGAGGGTCTTGAGCTTGCGTTGATGAAGATGGGCTGTCTGGGCCTCCTTTGAGCCACGCCGCAGGCCGCAGCAGCAAGTCTGGGACCCCGTTCCCGAACGCCGACAGAGCCCCCTGCCCACGCGCGCGCTGAACTTGGCCGAGCGAGAGGCGAAGGGCAAGTCTGGCATCGCGGGCCCCTAACAGCTCATGCCTTGAGCCCAGCCGCGGCGGTTGATTGGACGTGTGCGCACTGCATCCCCACGATGCCTCGGTAACCGCCCGGACTCGACAAGTCCCTGCATGCATAGTCAGTCATGATTACTGGTGATCGTGGAGGCCGACGGTTGGTCTTCGCCGGCTATAAGTACGGGACGGCACGCGCCCTTCCAGTCTATCCTTTCTTGTCTCTCCTTCTTCTCCATGGCTCCACCAAGGAAGTTCTCGGCCGCAGAGAAGGGGAAGGGCCGTCAGGTCGAATCTTCCTCTCCTCCGCCTAAGCGTGGTCGAGGTCGCCCTCGCAAGCATCCTGTGGCCTCCACGGCGGTCCCCCGCGGTCGTGGGGGAGGCTCTCAGCGCGGCGACGAGCGGCCGGTCATGGTCGGAGGGCGTGCCCCGGCCGCGCGCCCCCGAGGCCGCGTCTCCATGCTGCTGAAGCGCTGCCGGAGTTCATGATGGGGACGGAGGAGCCGTCCGGCGTCCGGCTTCAGCTCCCGCACTTCCTCCTGGGTGAGCTCCCAGATGGCGCCCTGGGTGGCCTCTGGCTCCAGGCAGATGGCTGCTGCAGCCGGGCTTCGTGGGTTTCTCTGGAGGTCTCCGCTGCAGGGAACCTGTTCCTGACCCGTGGCTGGCAGACGCTCGCTCGCGCGCGTGGTCTTTGCCGCCAGTGCTCCCTGCACTTCAAGTACGACGGCACGCCACCCTCTACGTGAGGGTGTTTGGGGAAGACGGTCGCCGCATGGGGTGCTGCCCTGAAGATGACGACCGCGACCGAAGACTTAGCCCCGGCGTGGATGGAGAGGGCAGCGCGCGGGTGGCTGGCGATGCCCGTGACTCCTCACGTTTCACCAGCTCTTCTTCGGGTGGCGATTCTTCCAGCAGCGGCCGCGCCCAGCCCCATGCCGCCGCGTGTGCCGCGCCTGCTTGGGGGGTGGCAGCGGGTCCGCTTGCCACCGCGCCCCGGTGAAGCGCGAGAGGGAGTCCGCCTGAGCTCCGGAGACGGCTCGATCCTTCCAAGAGGGCCGGCACGGGGCGTGCATCACCTGCTTTTGTCCTTTCCCTTTCTTTTCTCCTGTGTAAAAAAGGCAACAATATGTGGCCCCGTGGGGGCGTGTTTAGGTTAACGCCATTAATTATTGTACTGCTTTTGTTATCCTGATACTGTTCCTTCTTGTTGTACGCCCATTCGCAAGTGAACTCCAGCCGTGGCCGCGGGGGCGACCGATCCGGGCCCCGTGTTCACGTTGTGCTGCCCGTGAGGCATGGTCAGGAGGGGTGCTCCAGCTGTGGACCAGGGCCGTGAAAACTTGAGCGATAGGGGCAGGAACGCTCGCGGGGGCTCCCGAGGCCTCTGCCTCGCGAGTCCCCACGCAAGAGAAATCGAGGCAGGAGAGCGAAAAAGATCGAAGAACCACGGACCAAAAGAAGGCGATAGTCTCAATAAAAACTCCAAATGGGGAATAACTAGTCAACTGCAGAAAGCAAATGAAAAAGCCGCGTCCGGCACCTAGTCTAGTCTTCGACGTCTTCTCACCAGCGCGGAGCTAAGTGCTGCCACTGGGCGTGGGAGGGAGCCCTGGGCTGAGGCCAGCCTCACGAGACTCCGGGGCGTGTACAACCCCAACTCATTATTACGTGAGAGTGTCACGGGCGGCGAGCTTCACAGGCGTTGGCCCTCTTCACAGGCTCCGGGCCTTTCTTCTGGGAAGCAAGCTTCACGGGCATTTGCCCTCTTCACGGGCTCCGGGCCCTTTCCAGAACGCGACAGCTTCACAGGCGTTCGCCTTCTTCACAGGCTCTGGGCCTTTTCCAAAAAGATGGGCTTCACAGGCATTTGCCTTCTTCACAGGCTCTGGGCCTTTTCCAAAAAGATGAGCTTCACAGGCATTCGCCTTCTTCACAGGCTCTGGGCCTTTTCCAAAAAGATGGGCTTCACAGGCATTCGCCTTCTTCACATGCTCTGGGCCTTTTCCAAAAAGATGAGCTTCACAGGCATTCGCCTTCTTCACAGGCTCTGGGCCTTTTCCAAAAAGATGAGCTTCACAGGCATTCGCCTTCTTCACAGGCTCTGGGCCTTTTCCAAAAAGATGAGCTTCACAGGCATTCGCCTTCTTCACAGGCACTGGGCCTTTTAGGGGTAAAACCTCCGGAGGTGCTGGATGTTCCACGCGTTCTGTATAGGTACTCCCTCTTGAGTCTCCAAGCGCACGGAGCCAGGCCTGGAAACATGAACAACCTTGAACGGGCCCTCCCACATGGGAGAGAGCTTATGCAATCCCTCCCTGGAGAGGACCCGGCGGAGCACGAGGTCCCCTACCTCGAGGGTTCTGGGGCGGATGTTGCGGCAGTGGTATCGCCGGAGTGCCTGCTAGTACCTTGCCGCTCGCAGCGCGGCTTCTCGACGGCGCTCCTCCCCCAGCACGAGGGCTGTCCCCTGCATGGCGTGCTGCAGCGTTTCATCGAACGCCAGGACCCGTGCGGATCGACGCTTGACCTCGTGAGGGAGGACCGCTTCGGCTCCGTAGACCAGGAAGAAGGGGGTCTCCCCAGTTGGCTTGGTTGCGGTTGTGCGGATGGACCACCACACGGACGGAAGCTCGTCATACCAGCCCCTGCCGCAGGCCTCCAGTTTCTTCTTGAACGTCCTGGTCTTGAGGCCTCTCAGGACCTCTGCGTTGGCCCGCTTGGCCTGGCCGTTGCTACGGGGGTGCACCACCGAAGCGTAGCATATTTGCGTCCCAAGGTTAGCGCAGTATGTTTTAAAAAGATTACTGGTGAACTGCGAACCGTTATCGGTGATGATGCGGTTCGGCACCCCGAACCGGCTCACGATGCCCTTGATGAACTTGACCGCAGAGCCAGCGGGGATGGCGCGGACGGCCTCAACTTCGGCCCACTTGGTGAATTTGTCCACGGCGACGTAGAGGTAGCGATAGCCCCCTGGCGCCCGAGGAAAAGGGCCCAGAATGTCCAGCCCCCAGACCGCGAATGGCCAAGTGAGGGGGATGGTTTGCAGACCTCCTGCTGGCTGGTGGATCTGCTTGGCATGGAATTGGCAGGCCTCGCAAGCCTTCACGAGTTCGATAGCGTCATTGAGCGTGGTGGGCCAATAGAAACCACTGTGGAAGGCTTTGCCGACGAGGGTCCGTGACGACGAATGGTGCCCACAATCTCCGCCATGTGTATCTGCCAGCAGTTCCTTCCCCTGTTCCCTGGTGATGCAGCGCAGGGATAGGTCATTTGGTCGTTTCCGGTAGAGCTCTCCATCCATGATGCTGTATGCCGTGGCTTGCCGCACCACACGCTCTGCCTCCTCCTCCTTCTCCGGCAAAGTCCCACGCGTTAAGTAACTCTTGAGCTCCATGATCCTGCACTCCTCTTGAGGTTCCATCGTTAGGAGCAGGCGTGCTCCTGAGGTCGGGCCACAGGCTGGGGCTCCCGAGGCAGGTGGCTGAGGGAGCTCCTCCCGAGGCTGTGCTGTGCTTGATAACGGCGGCAGGGCTGAGGGCTTGAAGAGCCGTTCCTCAAAGACGCCCGGCTCCTGGGGTAACCTCCTGGAGGCTCGTTTGGCGATGTCGTCGGCCTCTTGATTGGTGCCGCAGGGCACGTGCTGCAGCTCCAACCCCCAGAACTGTTTCTCCATCCTGCGGACCTCCGCAAGGTAGGCCTCCATGTGCTCATCTCTCGGCTCGTACACCTTGTTGGAGAAATTGACGAGGAGCTGCGAATCGCCCTTGATGGTAAGGCGCTTCACCCCCAGGGCAGCGGCAACCTTCAGACCCGCTATCAGCCCCTCGTATTCTGCTATATTGTTGAAGACCTTCTCTCCATGCTGGAAACAGAGCTGCACGACATAGTAGAGCTTGTCCTGAGCGGGAGATATGAGCACTGCCCCAGCCCCAGCGCCCTGTCTGGAGAACGCTCCGTCAAAGTACATGACCCAACCTTCTGGCGCTTCGCTTCCTGGGGAGAGGGACCGATCCTCGCCGGCCCTGAGGCCGGTGCTTCATCCATTCGCCACGAAATCTGCCAGTATGCCCCTTTGATGACTCTGGTTGTGCTGAACTCGAGCTGGAATGCTTGCAGCTCAATGTTCCACTCGGCGACCCTTCCGGCCGAGTTGGGGCTCCTGAGCACCCTCTCCAGGGGGTATGCCGAGACAACCTTGATTGGATGACCCTGGAAGTAGTGCCACAGCTTGCGCGAAGCCACCAACAGCACGAGGAGGAGCTTCTGCGGCATGGGGTACCGTGCCCTCGCATCCCGTAACACGGTGCTGACGAAGTACACCGGGTGCTCGACGAGGTTAGGGGCATCGGTGCTGGTGGCGTCTTCCGGAAGCTGTGGTGCCTCCCGAGGCGACGGCGCCTCCGGAAGCTGGGTGCTTGGATGGGGGGCCTCTCCCGCCCTTGGGGCGCTCTGCTGCGACGGCTGATCTTCTTCCATTGCGGTGCTGGCTTCTGCTAGTTCCTTCTGATTCGGTCTTGCCTTAGCTCGGGTGGCCGCCGTGGTCTTGGCCTGACGCTCCTCCCTAACTGCCACCAGAGCTGCGCTAGCGGAGTAGGGAGTGGCGGCGAGGTAGAGTACCAAGGGCTCCTGAGGGCGCGGGGCCACCATCACTGGAGGGCTGGTCAGGTACCTCTTGAGGTCTTGGAACGCTTTGTCGGCCTCTTGATCCATTCAAGGGCCCTTTTTCTTCATCAGCTGGAAGAAAGGCAGCGCCCGCTCCCCCAATCGGGAGATGAAACGGCCCAGCGCCGTTACGCGCCCCGTGAGCTTCTGCATTTCCCTGAGGGTCTTTGGTGGGCTCATGTCTTCAACTGCCTTGACCTTTTCTGGGTTGGCCTCGATGCCTCGGTGGGACACGAGGAAACCCAGGAGTTTGCCCGAGGGAACTCCAAACACAAACTTCTCCGGGTTGAGCCGCAGGCTCACTGCGTTGTGGCTCGCGAAGGCTTCTTCCAGGTCTTGTATCAAGGTCTTGGCCTCGCGAGACTTCACCACGATGTCGTCGACGTAAGCCTCCACATTCTTCCCGAGCTGCGGGCCCAGGGTGATGTGCATGAGCCGCTGGAAGGTTGCTCCCGCATTGCGCAGCCCGAATGGCATGCATGTATAGCAGTACACTCCACATGGGGTTAAGAAGGCCGTCTTTTCCACGTCTTCCACCGCCATCTTGATCTGATGATACCCGGAAAAGGCGTCCAAGAAGCATAACAGGTCACACTCGGCGGTGGAATCGGCGATCCGGTCGATCGAGGGCGGAACGGATCCTGCGGGCATGCTTTGTTGAGGTTGGTGAAGTCGACACATGCGCGCCTTTCCTCCCTTCTTTGGCACCACCACGGGTTGGCCAGCCAACTGTATCGGACCTCGTGAATAACCCCCGCGGCTTCTAGCTTGCGGGTCTCTTGGATGATGAAGGCCTGTTTTTCAGTGGACTGCCTTCTCGCCTTCTGCTTCACAGGACGCACGTTGGGGCACACGTTGAGATGGTGCTCGGTTACGCCTCGTGGGATCCTCGCCAGCTGATCGGGCTCCCAGGCGAACACCTTCTTGTTTGCACGCAGGAACTTGACCAGGGCTTCTTCCTGTTCGGGCTCGAGGTTGGCGCCTATGGTGAAGGTGGAGTTTGTGGACCCGTCCTCGTCGACAGGTATCTGCTTGGTCTCCGCCTTGTCTTGAGTGAACAACTGCTTCTTCTTGATCGGCGCAGCCCACTTGGGCTTGAGGGCTTCCGCTTCGGCGGGCTGCGCCGCGGCCGCCGTCTTGAGGGCGAGCCCAAGCGCTCGCAGCGCACCTTCGGTATCTCCAGGTACGGTGAGGACGCCGCTGCTCCCGGGCATCTTCATGAGGTTGTACCCCGGGTGGGTTGCGGCCATGAATTTGGCCAATGCTGGATAGCCAAGGATGGCATTGTAGGGGAGGCCGATGGGGGCAATGTCGAAGTCGACCAGTTCCGCCAAATGTCGGATGTCGGGTTCCGGTAGACCCTTGAGGTTCGAACACTGGGGTGCGCGCGGAGATCCGACCCTTCACCGTCTCGTACCTCGCCGAATCGCAGGGACCTAAACTACTAACAGAACAGCACAAGAGACACAAGATTTATACTAGTCCGGGCCACCGTTGTGGTGTAATACCCTACTCTAGTTTGTGGTGTGGTGGATTGCCTCTTGGGCTGATGAGGAACAGTACAGGGAAGAACAGCCTCGCGAGGGTCTGTTCTTGGCGGGTGCGATGAACTGCTAGGTGGTGTTCAGTCGCCGCTCTCTATCTCTCGCTTGTTCTCTTGTTATCTTTCTGGATGTTCGTCCTCCCAAGATGCCCTAGCTCTAAGTGTGGCTACTCCTATTTATAGGCGAAGGCACTCGGCCTCTTCCCAAATATTGAGCGGGAAGGGCGCCAACAATTGGCCATTTTGAAGGGGAACAACGGGTACACTTATCCTGACTAAAGTTGGTCCTCGCCTGCCAAAGGCTCTGGTGATGACGCCTGCTTGGGCTCCACGATGACTCCCTTCCAGCCTTTGGGGCTGGTCTTGGTCTCATTGCACCGAAACGGGTGCCTTTGCTTGATGCTCTCGCCTGCGCTCGCTCCCTTTGCACCAAAGAGGAAAGGAGGACGCTGCGCAGGCTGGCGCCCGACTGGCGCCCCTGGTCGTCATGGCTTGCGTCATGGGCAGCTCGTGAGGTACCCTGCCTTGAACTCTCCGCCTCCTCATGAGCCAGCCTGACGAGGCCGTGCCTGAGGAAGCTCCTTGTCGTCCGCCCCGCGAGGCTTGGCCCCTCGCGAGGGTCTTGAGCTTGCGTTGATGAAGATGGGTTGTCCTGGGCCTCCTTTGAGCCACGCCGCAGGCCGCAGGCAGGCAAGTCTGGGGACCCCCGTTCCCAGAACGCCGACAACCGCCGGAGGCATTCATATGGAGTCATATTTTGTTCTAAGTTTCGAGTTGTAATTGTTGAGTTGTAATAGAAATAAAAGTGTGATGATCATCATTATTAGAGCATTGTCCCAAGTGAGGAAAGGATGATGGAGACTATGATTCCCCCATAAGTCGGGATGAGACTCCGGACGAAATAAAAAAAGAGGCCATAAAAAAAGAGAGAGAAAAGGCCCAAATAAAAAAATATAATAATAAAAAATGAGAGAAAAAGAGAGAAGGGACAATGCTACTATTATTTTACCACACTTGTGCTTCAAAGTAGCACCTTGTTCTTCATGGAGTGAGTCTCATATATTGTGCTCCAAAGTAGCACCTTGTTCTTCATGTAGTGAGCCTCATATATTGTGCTTCAAAGTAGCACTAAGATCTTCATAATAGAGAGTCTCTCATTTTGTCACTTTCATATACTAGTGGGAATTTTCATTATAGAACTTGGCTTGTATATTCCAGTGATGGGCTTCCTCAAAGTGCCCTAGGTCTTCGTGAGCAAGCAAGTTGGATGCACACCCACTTATTTTCTTTTGCAGAGCTTTCATATACTTATAGCTCTAGTGCATCCGTTGCATGGCAATCCCTACTCCTCATGTTGACATCAATTGATGGCATCTCCATAGCCCATTGATTATCCTCGTTGATATGAGACTTTCTTTTTTTTTTTCTCCACACAATCCCATCATCATATTTCTATTCCACCCATAGTGCTATACCCATGGCTCGCGCTCATGTATTACGTAAAGGTTGAAAGAGTTTGAGATTATTTGAGTATGAAACAATTGCTTGGCTTGTCATCGGGGGTATAGAAGTTGGGAACATCTTTGTGTGACGAAAATGAGGCATAGCCTAACCATATGCTTGAAGTATTCTTATTTTTATGTCAATATGAACTTTTGTCTTAAATCTTTCGGATCTAAATATTCATATCACAAGTAAGAAGATTTATATTGAAATTATGCCAAAGTATCACTCCGTATAAAAAATTGTCTTTTAATCATTTACCTACTCGAGGACGAGCAGAAATTAAGCTTTGGGATGCCTGATACGTCTCCAACGTATCTATAATTTTTGATTGCTCCATGCTACTTTATCTACTGTTTTGGACTATATTGGGCTTTATTTTCCAAATTTATATTACTTTTGGGACTAACCTATTAACCGGAGGCCCAGCCCAGAATTGCTGTTTTTTGCCTATTTCAGTGTTTCGAAGAAACGAAATATCAAACGGAGTCCAAACGGAATGAAACCTTCGGGAACGTGATCTTCTCACCGAACGTGATTCAGGAAACTTGGACCCTACTCCAAGAAGTGCCAGAGGCGGTCACGAGGGTGGAGGGCGCGCCCCCTACCTCGTGGGCCCCCTGAAGCTCCACCGACATACTCCTTCCTCCTATATATACCTACGTATCCCCAAACGATCAGAAGGGGAGCCAAAAACCTAATTCCACCGCCGTACCTTCCTGTATCCATGAGATCCCATCTTGGGGCCTGTTAGGAGCTCACGGGGGGGAATCCACCACGGAGGGCTTCTACATCAACACCATAGCCCCTCCGATGAAGTGTGAGTAGTTTACTTCAGACCTTCGGGTCCATAGCTAGTAGCTAGATGGCTTCTTCTCTCTTTTTGGATCTCAATACAATGTTCTCCCCCTCTCTCGTGGAGATCTATTCGATGTAATCTTCTTTTTGCGGTGTGTTTGTTGAGACCGATGAATTGTGGATTTATGATCCAGCTTATCTATTGATAATATTTGAATCTTCTCTGAATTCTTTTATGTATGATTGAGTTATCTTTGCAAGTCTCTTCGAATTATCCGTTTGGTTTGGCCAACTAGATTGGTAGTTCTTGTAATGGGAGAAGTGCTTAGCTTTGGGTTCAATCTTGCGGCGTCCTTACCTAGTGACAGAAAGGGTTGCAAGGCACGTATTGTATTTTTGCCATCGAGGATAACAAGATGGGGTATTTATCATATTGCATGAATTTATTCCTCTACATCATGTCATCTTGCTTAAGGCATTACTTTGTTTTTAACTTAATACTCTAGATGCATGCTGGATAGCTGTCGATGAGTGGAGTAATAATAGTAGATGCAGAATCGTTTCGATCTACTTGTCACGGACGTGATGCCTATATACATGATCATACCTAGATAACCTCATAACTATGCTCAATTCTGTCAATTGCTCAATAGTAATTTGTTCACCCACCGTAGAATATCTATGCTCTTGAGAGAAGCCACTAATGAAACCTATGGCCCCCGGGTCTATTCTCATCATATCAATCTCCATCACTTTATTTACTTGCTTTGCTTTTACTTTTTACTTTGCATCTATATACCAAAAATACCAAAAATATCATATCTATCAGATCTCACTCTCGTAAGTGACCGTGAAGGGACGGACAACCCCTAATCGTGTTGGTTGCGAGTAGCTATCGTTTTGTGCAGGTACGAGGGACTTGCACGTGGCCTCCTACTGGATTGATACCTTGGTTCTCAAAAACTGAGGGAAATACTTACGCTACTGTGCTACATCATCCTCTCCTCTTCGGGGAAAACCAATGCAAGCTCAAGACGTAGCAAGAAGGATTTCTGGCGCCGTTGCCGGGGAGGTCTACGCAAAAGTCAACATATCAAGTACACATCACAATCCCTATCTCTTGCATTACATTATTTGTCGTTTGCCTCTCGTTTTCCTCTCCCCCACTTCACCCTTGCCGTTTTATTTGCCCTCTCTTTCCCAATCTCCTCCTCCTTTTTCCTTTGCCTTTTGTTTGCCCGTGTGTTAGTTTGCTTGTTCGTAGCAATGGCTCAAGATGCTACCAAATTGTGTGACTTCACCAATACCAATAATAATGATTTCCTTAGCACTCCGATTGCTCCTCTTGCCAATACTGAATCTTGTGAAATCAATACTGCTTTGTTGAATCTTGTTATGAAAGATCAATTCGCCGGCCTTCCGAGTGAAGATGCCGCTACTCATCTGAATAGCTTCGTTGATTTATGTGATATGCAAAAGAAAAAAGATGTCGATAATGATGTCGTTAAATTGAAGCTTTTTCCTTTTTCGCTTAGAGATCGTGCTAAAGCGTGGTTTTCATCTTTGCCTAAAAATAGTATTGATTCTTGGAACAAGTACAAAGATGCTTTTATCTCTAAATATTTTTCCTCCCGCTAAGGTTATCTCTCTTAGGAACGATATTATGAATTTTAAGCAACTCGATAATGAACATGTTGCACAAGCTTGGGAGAGAATGAAATTAATGATACATAATTGTCCTACTCATGGTTTGAACTTGTGGATGATTATACAAATTTTTTATGCTGGATTGAATTTTGCTTCTAGAAATCTTTTAGATTCGGCCGCAGGAGGCACTTTCATGGAAATCACTTTAGGAGATGCTACTAAACTCCTAGATAATATTATGGTTGATTATTCTCAATGGCATACTGAAAGATCTACTAATAAAAAAGTGCATGCTATAGAAGAATCAATGTTTTGAGTGGAAAGATGGATGAACTTATGAAATTATTTACTAAGAGTGTTTCTTCTGATCCTAATGATATGCCTTCGTCTACCTTGATTGAGAATAATAATGAATCTGTGGATGTGAATTTTGTTGGCAGGAATAATTTTGGTAACAACGCGTTTAGAGGGAATTTTAATCCTAGGCCTTATCCTAGTAATCCTTCTAATAATTATGGAAATTCCTACAACAACTCTTATGGAAATGTTAATAAGATGCCTTCTGAATTTGAGAGTAGTGTGAAGGAGTTTATGAATTCACAAGAGAATTTTAATGCTTTGCTTGAAGAGAAATTGCTTAAAGTTGATGATTTGGCTAGGAACGTTGATAGAATTTCTCTCGAGATTGATTCTTTAAAGCTTAGATCCATACCTCCTAAGCATGATATCAATGAGTCTCTCAAAGCTATGAGAATTTCCATTGATGAGTGCAAAGAAAGAACCGCTAGGATGCGTGCTTCCAAAGATGCCTTTATTAAATCGTGTTCTTCTAATTCCTATGAAAATCAAGATGAAGATCTGAAAGTTATAGATGTGTCCCCTATTAAATCTTTGTTTTGCCATATGAATCTTGATGAAACTGATTATGACCTCCCTTTACCTAGAAGGCGTTCTAAGAATTCTGAGTTTTTAGATCTTGATGATGAAATTGATAAAAGTGGGATTGAAAGAAATAAAAATCAAGATATTGCTAAACCCACTATTTTGGATCTCAAGGAATTTAATTATGAAAATTGCTCTTTAATTGATTGTATTTCCTTGTTGCAATCCGTGCTAAATTCTCCTCATGCTTATAGTCAAAATAAGGCCTTTACCGAACACATTGTTGATGCCTTGATGCAATCTTATGAAGAAAATCTTGAGTTGAAAGTTTCTATCCCTAGGAAACTCCATGATGAGTGGGAACATACTATCAAAACTAAAATTAAAAATTATGAGTTTCATGCTTTGTGTGATTTGGGTGCTAGTGTCTCTATTATTCCCAAAACTTTATGTGATTTGCTAGATTTCCGTGATTTTGATGATTGTTTTCTAAACTTGCATCTTGCAGATTCCACTATTAAAAAGCATATGGGAAGAATTAATTATGTTCTTATTGTTGCAAATAGGAATTATGTGCCCGTAGATTTTATCGTTCTTGATATAGATTGCAATCCTTCATGTCCTATTATTCTTGGTAGACCTTTCCTTAGAACGATTGGTGCAATTATTGATATGAAGGAAGGAAATATTAGATTCCAATTTCCTTTAAAGAAGGGCATGGAACACTTTCCTAGAAATAAAATAAAATTACCATATGAATCTATCATGAGAGCCACTTATGGATTGCCTACCAAAGATGGCAATACCTAGATCTATCCTTGCTTTTATGCGTAGCTAGGGGCGTTAAACGATAACGCTTGTTGGGAGGCAACCAAATTTTATTTTTAGTTTTTGTTTTTGCTTCTGTTTAGATGTGGTTTTATCTTTTAATTAGTGTTTGTGCCAAGTTAAACCTATTAGATCTTCTTGGGAGATAGTCATTTGATCTTGCTGTAATTTCCAGAATCTTTGCGCTCAGTGCCCGAATTGTTAAAAATCACCAGAACGTGATAAAATAGTGATTCCAATTGCTGCTGATCAATAAACAAAATTTCCAGGTCTTCTAATTTTGGTAGAATTTTTTGGGTTCCATAAGTTTGCGTTAGTTACATATTACTACAGACTGTTCTGTTTTTGACTGATTCTGTTTTTCGTGTGTTGTTTGCTTATTTTGATGAATCTACAGCTAGTAAAATAGTTTATAATCCATAGAGAAGTTGGAATACAGTAGGTTTAACACCAATATAAATAAATAATGAGTTCATTACAGTACCTTAAAGTAGTCTTTTGTTCTCTTTCTCTAACGGAGCTCACGAGATTTCTATTGAGTTTTGTGTTGTGAAGTTTTCAAGTTTTGGGTGAATTCTTTTGATGGATTATGGAACAAGGAGTGGCAAGAGCCTAAGCTTGGGGATGCCCATGGCATCCCCAAGATAATCCAAGGACACAAAAAAGTCAAAGCTTGGGGATGCCCCGGAAGGCAACCCCTCTTTCGTCTACTTCCATCGGTAATTTACTTGGAGCTATATTTTTATTCACCAACATGATATGTGTTTTGCTTGGCGCGTCTTGTATTATTTGAATCTTTGCTTGTTAGTTTACCACAATCATCCTTGATGTACACACCTTTTGTGAGAGCTATACATGATTTGGAATTTGTTAGAATACTCTATGTGCTTCACTTATATCTTTTGAGCTTGATAGTTTTGCTCGTAGTGTTTCACTTATATCTTTTGAGCTTGATAGTTTTGCTCTCGTACTTCACTTAGATATTTTAGAGCACGGTGGTGGATTTGTTTTAAAGAAACTTGATCTCTCATGCTTCACTTAGATCATTTTGAGAGTCGTTAAAGCATGGTAATTTGCTTAATGTTAATATACTTGGTGTTCGAGATATGTGAAACTTTCTTTTGAGTGAATTGAATACTAAGATAAATTTAATGCTTAATAATTGTTTTGAGATATGGAGGTAATAATATCAAAGTCGTGCTAGTTGATAATTGTGAATTTGAGAAATACTTGTGTTGAAGTTTGCAAGTCCCGTAGCATGCACGTATGGGTAAAGCTGTGTAACAAATTTGAAACATGAAGTGTACCTGGCTTGTGCATCCTTATGAGTGGCGGTCGGGGACGAGCGATGGTCTTTTCCTACCAATCTATCCCCCTAGGAGCATTGTGCGTAGTACTTGATTTTTGATGGCTTCTAAATTTTTTCAATAAGTATATGAGTTCTTTTGACTAATGTTGAGCCCATGGATTATACGCACTTTTATCTTTCCGCACTTGCTAGCCTCTTGATGCCGTGCATTGCCCTTTCTCACCTTGAGAGTTGGTGCAAACTTCGCGGTGCATCCAAACCCCGTGATATGATACGCTCTTTCACACATAAACCTCCTTATATCTTCCTCAAAACAGCCACCATACCTACTTATCATGGCATTTCCATAGCCATTCGAGATATATTGCCATGCAACTTCCATCATCATTATTATGACATACATTACTTTTGTCATATTGCCATTGCATGATCATGTAGTTGACATCGTATTTGTGGCAAAGCCACCATGCATTATTTCCCATACATGTCACTCTTGATTCATTGCACCATCCCGCACACACGGAGGCATTCATATGGAGTCATATTTTGTTCTAAGTTTCGAGTTGTAATTGTTGAGTTGTAATAGAAATAAAAGTGTGATGATCATCATTATTAGAGCATTGTCCCAAGTGAGGAAAGGATGATGGAGACTATGATTCCCCATAAGTCGGGATGAGACTCGGACGAAATAAAAAAGAGGCCATAAAAAAGAGAGAGAGAAAAGGCCCAAATAAAAAATATAATAATAAAAAAATGAGAGAAAAAGAGAGAAGGGACAATGCTACTATCCTTTTACCACACTTGTGCTTCAAAGTAGCACCTTTTTCTTCATGTAGTGAGTCTCATATATTGTGCTTCAAAGTAGCACCTTGTTCTTCATGTAGTGAGCCTCATATATTGTGCTTCAAAGTAGCACTAAGATCTTCATAATAGAGAGTCTCTCATTTTGTCACTTTCATATACTAGTGGGAATTTTCATTATAGAACTTGGATTGTCTATTCCAATGATGGGCTTCCTCAAAGTGCCCTAGGTCTTCGTGAGCAAGCAAGTTGGATGCACACCCACTTAGTTTCTTTTGTAGAGCTTTCATATACTTATAGCTCTAGTGCATCCGTTGCATGGCAATCCCTACTCCTCATGTTGACATCAATTGATGGGCATCTCCATAGCCCGTTGATTATCCTCGTCGATATGAGACTTTCTTTTTTTTGTCTTCTCCACACAATCCCATCATCATATTTCTATTCCACCCATAGTGCTATACCCATGGCTCGCGCTCATGTATTGCGTAAAGGTTGAAAGAGTTTGAGATTATTTGAGTATGAAACAATTGCTTGGCTTGTCATCGGGGGTATAGAAGTTGGGAACATCTTTGTGTGACGAAAATGAAGCATAGCCTAACCATATGATTTTGTAGGGATGAACTTTATTTGGCCATGTTATTTTGAGATGACATAATTGCTTAGTTAGTATGCTTGAAGTATTATTATTTTTATGTCAATATGAACTTTTGTCTTAAATCTTTGGATCAGAATATTCATATCACAAGTAAGAAGATTTATATTGAAATTATGCCAAAGTATCACCCGCATAAAAATTGTCTTTTAATCATTTACCTACTCGAGGACGAGCAAAAATTAAGCTTGGGGATGCCTGATACGTCTCCAACGTATTTATAATTTTTGATTGCTCCATGCTACTTTATCTACTGTTTTGGACTATATTGGGCTTTATTTTCCACTTTTATATTACTTTTGGGACTAACCTATTAACCTGAGGCCCAGCCCAGAATTGCTGTTTTTTTTTCCTATTTCA
This sequence comes from Aegilops longissima, assembly GCA_021605205.1. Lineage (NCBI taxonomy): Eukaryota > Viridiplantae > Streptophyta > Magnoliopsida > Poales > Poaceae > Aegilops > Aegilops longissima. The sequence continues at coordinate 665,980,987 of CM038678.1, forward strand.
GTGTTTCGAAGAAACGAAATATCAAACGGAGTCCAAACGGAATGAAACCTTCGGGAACGTGATCTTCTCACCGAACGTGATCCAAGAAACTTGGACCCTACTCCAAGAAGTGCCAGAGGCGGTCACGAGGGTGGAGGGCGCGCCCCCTGGGCACGCCCCCCTACCTCGTGGGCCCCCTGACGCTCCACCGACGTACTCGTTCCTCCTATATATACCTATGTATCCCCAAACGATCAGAAGGGGAGCAAAAAACATAATTCCACCGCCGTACCTTCCTGTATCCATGAGATCCCATCTTGGGGCCTGTTCCGGAGCTCCGCCGGAGGGGGCATCCACCACGGAGGGCTTCTACATCAACACCATAGCCCCTCTGATGAAGTGTGAGTAGTTTACTTCAGACCTTCGGGTCCATAGCTAGTAGCTAGATGGCTTATTCTCTCTTTTTGGATCTCAATACAATGTTCTCCCCCTCTCTCGTGGAGATCTATTCGATGTAATCTTCTTTTTGCAGTGTGTTTGTTGAGACCGATGAATTGTGGGTTTATGATCCAGCTTATCTATGGATAATATTTGAATCTTCTCTGAATTCTTTTATGTATGATTGAGTTATCTTTGCAAGTCTCTTCGAATTATCCGTTTGGTTTGGCCAACTAGATTGGTAGTTCTTGCAATGGGAGAAGTGCTTAGCTTTGGGTTCAATCTTGCGGTGTCCTTACCTAGTGACATAAAGGGTTGCAAGGCACGTATTGTATTGTTGCCATCGAGGATAACAAGATGGGGTATTTATCATATTGCATGAATTTATTCCTCTACATCATGTCATCTTGCTTAAGGCGTTACTCTGTTTTTAACTTAATACTCTAGATGCATGCTGGATAGCGGTCGATGAGTGGAGTAATAGTAGTAGATGCAGAATCGTTTCGATCTACTTGTCACAGACGTGATGCCTATATACATGATCATACCTAGATAACCTCATAACTATGCTCAATTCTGTCAATTGCTCAACAGTAATTTGTTCACCCACCGTAGAATATCTATGCTCTTGAGAGAAGTCACTAGTGAAACCTATGGCCCCCGGGTCTATTCTCATCATATAAATCTCCATCACTTTATTTACTTGCTTTGCTTTTACTTTTTACTTTGCATCTATATACCAAAAATACCAAAAATATTATCTCCATCAAATCTCACTCTCGTAAGTGACTGTGAAGGGATTGACAACCCCTAATCGCGTTGGTTGCGAGTAGCTATCGTTTTGTGCAGGTACGAGGGACTTGCGCGTGGCCTCCTACTGGATTGATACCTTGGTTCTCAAAAACTGAGGGAAATACTTACGCTACTATGCTGCATCATCCTCTCCTCTTCGGGGAAAACCAACGCAAGCTCAAGACGTAGCATATATCTAGACTTATTTTAGTTCTAAATGGCCGCCCGTAGATCCCTTTGTCTTCCTCTTGTCCGTCAGACACTTGCGGGGTTGACGAAGGTCCTCGGAAGAGACGAAGCAGCAAAGAAACCACCTGAATCCACGGTCGTCGCCTCGGCGGTGGCCTTCATGGGTCCCAAGTGGCGGCGGCCCCCCGTGTTCTACTTCTCCTCGATGATGGCGGCGGACACGGAGAAGCTGGCCACCGACTCGTCGCTCTCCACGCACCCGGCTTCTGTCTCTGCCTGCATGGCGCTGCCGCAGGCACGGGAGGCGCGCCCACAGACACGGGAGGCGCGGCCACCGCAGACACTGGTGGCGCGGGAGCGACGGCGCCCGTACCGGTGTGCTCGCTGCCGTGCCGGCGTGGAGCAACTCGCCACTCCTCATCAAGCTGAACTGGAGCGGCGAGTTGTTGAACCACATGCCTGCTTGGGGCGGCAACTGGCTCCATCGGGCCAAGCAAGGTTGGTGAAGCGCCGAGCGGCCTCGCCCGTATCCGGAGGGCTCGGCGGGCCACCCAGCCGGGTAATATGCCGGAGAACGGCTCATCGGAAGCCAACGGAAGGGTGGAGAAAATGGTGAAGGAGGAGATGGGGGAGCGGCGGAGGGGTGCGATTCTTGCCCGCTGTCTGTGTGACCTCGTGTAAATAGAGGGCGGACGGTAGGAGCTTGGCCGGCGTCTGGCCTCGTTTAAACTGAGGGCGGATGGGAGGATCTCGGCCGGTGTTGCGTTTAATTCCGGCTCGCTCATGAACGGACGTGTGGCCGGAGTAGGATTCTCGGTTTGCATGCGGGTTTAACGGAGGGGTTTAATGGAGGCGCCGGGCGTGCAGCGGGCGGCGCAGTACTATTCGATTTGACAGCATTAATGAGCTGTCAAATCACAAAGGCCCTCGCCTCTCGTGAAACCGACCGAGCTAGACTACCCTGCCCTCTAGCCTTTAAAAAAATGTATATACTCCACTTTTGTACAGTAGTAGTATTGATGGATTGCGCCATGGAGCAAAACTTGAAATTAAAAAAAGGTGGTATATATAGAGAGCTCTCGTGAACTATGTGTCATGCATGGCAATAAATAAAGTACTACATGATACTTATATGATACATGGCGCATGAGTACTAAGTATTATTAATACTGTTTTGCTAGAACTCATCTAGATGAGATATAATTTGGTCTCATTCATCTTTTATAGCCATTGGATGTGATGCTATAAGATGCGTGTGTGCTGACGTGGGTTGTATTTGTTCTTGTGCAACGAACTGACCACTTCATATCATGTTTGATAGTCTCAAGTCATTAAAAGCATACAAGCCCCACATCTCTTCTTGGTTTATTCCTCTATTTATGTCAAAAAATAAGAAACAACGTGAGAGTTAATGCACCACGCCTATGTGTTTACTAGTATTTGGTTTTCGTAAGATGACTTAATACTCACCTAAACGGGGACAGTATTCGATTTGACAGCGGGCGGCGCAGTTCCCGATATGCCTTTAATGCAGACGAGGGAGGGAGTAGCGGTTCCCGATATGTTGAACGGCCACTGCATCCTCCTTCAATTAATGCATGAGGGAAGTAATGGGAGGAGGTCCGAGAAAAGAGGCTGCACGATGTGAATGCAACACAGTTTGCCCTCATTGCCCTCATATAAAGGCGCCCCTCCTCCATTCCAATGCATCTACCACATCGCATGCACCTAAGCACTTGCCTAAGCACCTACACTAAGCGCAAAAGAGTTCGCTCCAGACCCATGGCGGCGATGCGCGTGAGTGGCCAGCGGCTGCGCCAGATGGTCCACGACGCCGGCCCGCGGCATGGCGCCGAGGATCGTCTCTAGACGGTATTGGAGACCGACTGGTGGATGGCCGCCGTCGACGCCAACTACGACTCTCAGTTGGACCAGATGATCGTTGCCACCAGCAACAAGTTCACCGTCCTCAAGAAGCTCGCGGACGACATCGCCGTACTCCTCCAGCCCGCGCGCCCGGGCTCCTCATTGCCTGCCACCCTAATCGGCCTCCATGGCCGGAACCTCTTTCAAGCACTGGTGGCCCTGCGACTGCCCGCCGACGCCACGAAGAATGTCCACTTGGAGGTCGCGCTCGCCGCGAGGCGCCTCGCCCTGCAAGAATTCATCGACCTACACATCCACGCGTATGAGCAATCGTGTACATAGGTATCTACAAGGCCAGTGAGGACGCTACGACGTTGGCCTTCCTCAACCGGCTGGAAGCCTTGGATGCCTTTGTTGAGAAGCATCTCGACCTCGCCACAAAAGCCGCCGTTCCTTAGCCGCCGGTCGGTGGCCGGCGCACAAAGTTTAGGAGGAGGAGGTCGTACATTCGTGGACCCATCTTTCCTCTTGCCTTCTGTAACCACCACTGCGATCGCATCATCGTGGCCTTAATTCTTATTGTGCTGTTGCATTCTTGTTCCAGTCAATACCGACATGTGCGATCCCTTTGCTTAATTATATGCATCACTGTAACTAGTACTCCATCTGTCAATTTATAAGTTGTGCTTAGCTTTTCCATCAACTTCGTGCAACACGCGGGCATCTTGCTAGAAACACTAGAATATGTCTATATAATCCATATGTGATAGTCCATTTGAAATCTCAAAAAAGACAAATATTTAGGTACGGAGGGAGTAATATATTAGGAGTATATCAAAACAATAGTGATTTCTTTCAAGTTTGTGAACAAATACTACTATTCTACTACTTTGGATCCGTCGCAACGCACGGGCACATTGCTAGTAAAAGGAAAAGGCCTGCCACGTTCGCGTCGCACCCCCACACGCCCGGGAATCGGGAGTACAACACGGCCTGTCCGGCACGACACATAGCTTAGGGAAGGCGTGTTGCCTAGCAGTGGCGGAGCTTGAAGCAAAACGTTAGGCGTGCCGATCTAGCGAGCTATAGAAATTACCCTTGCGTTGACGTTCCATGCCTCAAAACTGGATGTACAACTACGAAAATCCTGCTAGGTTGGGCGGGCCAGGGCACGTGTTGGCCCTCACGTACCTCCGCCCCTGTGCCTAGCATTTTCACTTTCATGTGGGACCGCCCGTTGAGCAAACCGACACCCCGCCCGCTGCCGGGTTGGAAAACAGAAACAAGGGAAAGATCTAGCCGTAGCACGGGGCTCGTTGATAGAGTAGGAGCATTCCATACTAGTACTACTCCTACTAGTACTTACCAAGTTTGTACTCCTAATACTATATTACTAGTACTACCACTATACAACTAGTAGTAGATACGTGCACGACACAACATCGTAGGAACAAAAAACGGGAAGATCTTGTTTTGGGTGATTTATCTTTTTTTCAATCAATGTAGTATGAATAATATGATGTGGGGGGCACCCATGAAGCTTATGTGGCTTGGTTGCATGGCTACGGAAGGTGAGAGAAAAATAAATAGATAATGTGTTTAGAGTGCACTCCACTAAATAGATATACTTTGGATCCATTGCAACGGACCGGCACATCTATATCCATACCCCCTATATAGTGTGTGAAAAACTTTGAAAGTTGGTCGTTGGATGAAGCCAATCCGACGGTACAAAGATGGCAAATCCGAGCACTACTGGCCATTGGATATCATCCACCAGATTCTGCCACATGTATAATCTAGAAGACTCCATGGTGAACTTAATTCATGACTAACTTTGCCACAACTAAGCTCAGGCAAAGTTATTAATAAGTTCTTCAAAATGAGAGCCACAATTTGGCAAGCCTAAGGGAATCTTGCCACATTTTTTGTGTGTATGTCATGTGGGGCCAGTGTGGCTTGCCTAAGGTGTGGCTTGAACCAAACACTCACCTGAGTTAATCAAACTTGCCTAACCTTACATTCCACCAGATTTTGCCACATTTTAGAATCCAGAAAACTCCACATGTAGGAGCATAATGCACAAACCACCAGAATCTCATGCGTGCAATGCACGTGTACCTTACTAGTACTAGTTGGTAGTAGTAAGAAACAAATTCCAGTTTTGGCACGAGCTCATACTGCGGGAGCACCACAAGGCCTGCCGCAGGAGTTACATTTCCCTCTCGGGGCCCACGGACCGAACTTGATGGCTTAGTGCCCGCCTATGAGTCAATGACACGCTGGCCTTAAATGCGGCTGGCCCACATGTCATTCTCATGGTGGTGGCGTGGTTCGCGACTCACTGCTTCGAGATGAACCGCCGGTGGTGGCGTGGCCGTGGCGAGGTACCACAGCTGGGTGTCGGGCGTTACGAGCGTAGATGGCCACACCGGCGGGTACTACATGTAGTACATAAGTACTCCAGCTGAGGATTGATGCCCGGGACGAAATGTGTCACAGCCGCTGGATGAAAAATTTGATGGTGCGGGAGTACAGATCGGAGCATAGCAGTGGAGCAGGCAAACCGCGTCCAATCGGGTGTGTCTGTGGTAGAAAGTTGATGGTCGCCGCAGTTCAGCTGGCCCGCATGTCATGCACACAAAGGCAGAGAAGCGGTGGGGCCGAGAGGGATGAGGGGCACGAACAATCCTACCATTCTGTCACTGACATGTGGGACCCATAAGCGTGGGTCCCACCTATCAGCGAAGGAAAGGGAGGGCAAGGCAGTGATAGCCACGTCAGAGGATCCATGTCCACGTCGGTGCAGCATCTTCTTCTTCTTCTTCTTCTTCTTCTTCTTCTTCTTCTTCTTCTTCTTCTTCTTCTTCTTCTTCTTCTTCTTCTTCTTCTTCTTCTTCTTCTTCTTCTTCTTCTTCTTCTTCTTCTTCTTCTTCTTCTTCTTCTTCTTCTTCTTCTTCTTCTTCTTCTTCTTCTTCTTCTTCTTCTTCTTCTTCTTCTTCTTCTTCTTCTTCTTCTTCTTCTTCTTCTTCTTCTTCTTCTTCTTCTTCTTCTTCTTCTTCTTCTTCTTCTTCTTCTTCTTCTTCTTCTTCTTCTTCTTCTTCTCTGTGGGAGACGGCTTGCAACAAGCTCTTTGGACCATGCAACTATCTCAAAACTCACACGGGCATGAAGGGCAGCATATTTTATCCGCTCGTACGTCAAGGGATAGTTCTCCCATCCAGATGACCTTAATGCCACTGTCTCGTCACCCTTCTGAAGATTTTTACCAAGCACAAAATTTGCTACGTCGAATAGGGATGGTGTCTGTTTAGCAGAATCTTCTATAGGAATTTTGATTCTGGTTTGTAGGTCAGCGATGCTTTTCAAATCAAGGTTGTACGGCTCCAGCTTCTGTTTGTCCCGTTCGATGGCTGCCCCACAGAAGTATACGTCCTCCCGAGACAAGAAATCGTGAAGCTCACCTGGTATGGAGGGCGAGTGTATGATGTGGTACACCAAAACATCATCTTAGAGGCACTGGTGAAGGACAATGGCGCTGGATCTTCCTGGGGCACGCCTGTACTCTGCGTCGAGACCGATGACCCTTGTCTCTACCTTTTTGAGGGAGTTGGATACATTGTTGATCCACTGCGAACAACCCTTGGGTGGACGGTGACGGTGGCAACTATGCGCATCGAGCCTTCGACGAGGACATGTTGGACGCTAAAAACCTGCATCTCGATCTCTTTCGCCATATGGAACCGCTGGAACGGAGGGCTATGGTTTGGAGAATTAGGATTAGATGGCTAGTCTAACTGAAGTAGTAGATGATTATTTAAAGAGGTTAAAACAATGTGAACGCAGTGGGGTTTGGATGCAAATGAAGACGAAGGGAGGTGAAGAAGCCGAGGCGAATCGGTTCCCGACGGAGAAGTAAATGGGAGAAGTGGCGTGCAGGCAGTTGATTAGACGGCTAGGTAGACTAAACGAAAAGGCTATGCGGGTAGACTGAGGAGTCGTACCTGTTCGTGTACGTGCCCATCCTTCTTGATAGGTGGGACCTATGCAAATAGATAAAAAAATGTGTCATAGCTTTTTTTTTGAGCGCGTGAGTGGGAGACACAACATTCTCTGGTTAAGGAATTCTCCCTCCGTTTAGGTGAGTATAAGTCACCTTATGAAAACCAGGTTTTCCCAAAACTTTTAGGCGTGGAGCATTAACTTCCTGTTCGATCCCCTCCCATCCTCGTTAGCCAGCATTCTCTTCCTCTGCTGCCGCGTTCTACCTTTCCATTTTTCCTCTTCTCAAGTGTGGAACGATCTGCATGCCATCCTTGATGCACCAGGACGACCACTGCATGCATCATGCGGGCGTTGATTGGGCATGCACGAGAATTTGGTTCTGCTCACAATGTGGATGATACGAGCGATGAAGTGAACAGGCATGCTAGCACGGAGACCTATTTCCGCTATACAATCTTTGGAGTACTCATGTTCCTACTAGTAGTAGTAGTAGTAGTACAACTGTGGTACACTTGATGGTCAAAATACTATTCATCCGGTCCTCACAAAGTGAAGTGACAACACCTACTTTGTCACTAGTCCAGGCAAGGCGGCGTGTTCGGATTCTGAAGTCAGCCTCACCACATGCCTTTGTGGCAGTCTGTCACCGCCACAGTCAGCACATTGGCGCCTCGCCTCGTCTCCCTCTCCGCTCCCATAGCACCACTCCATCTCCATCTCCTTCTCCGTCTCCGTCTCCATCTCACTGTGCCCCGTGTACCGTCGCCTCACTCGCCTCCCCCAGTACCTCTTTTCCCTCGCTAGCCGCACCAGCACCGACATCCTTCTCCCCCGTAAATCAAGCCCCCTTCCAAACTCCACCATGGCCGAACGCGAACTGCGCCTCATCCATATGAGCCGCGATTGGAGCAATCTCCCCAGTGACATCCTCGACCTCTATTGTTTGTGTATGGATATGTTGACCGCCCTGCGGCTGGCTGCATGCTCGAGGGACATGCACACGGCCATCATCGAAGCGAGGCCTAAGCTTTTCAAGACACCCTGCTTGCTGCTATATGGTCTTGCAAGATTGGCTCACCATGATACGGAGGCGTGCATGATGCCCCTCGACTTCAATCCGATCTCCATTAGCCGAAACTTCTTTGCAGGTATGTAGTGTGTCGCCGTACATCATTTCCCTCGACATCGATCCGATCACCATCGCCCGAAACTTCTTGGCAGGTATGTACTGGGTCGACATGAACTCCCACTGGATGGCTTCCTTCAGAGAAGAAGGTAAAAAGTTGGTGCTCGTGAACTTCCAGACCTCCCATGAGATTATCCTTCCTCCGTTGGATTATATAGAGTATTACCATCGCGGTCCAAGTCATCTAGATTACTACGTCAGTTGGACAGACCTTATTTTGCAGAAGATTGTAATCTGCCAAGTACCCACACGACATGCGAATTACGCAGACTTCAAGCTAATTGCCTTGTTCGACCGCGGACTCGCCTATCTTTATGCCGGTGACTTTTTTAGCTGGAGACAACTCGGCTCGCAGTGGATCATCATCAAAGCTGATACACACTTCTGTGATGCTATTGAACACAATGGCATCATCTATGCGATCGACAAAGCAGATGGCACCACGTATTGCTGGGACGGCGCGTGTAAGTTGTTTCCATCTCATGTTAATGATGATGCCATGAGACTGTTTGAACTTTTTGTGATGATTGGCATATCCCTGTTTGAGCAGAATTTGAGTAGAACTATGGCAATATATTAGAGACGCCGTAAATCAGCTATATTTGGAATGAGTTAATTCATGCGATAGGGACCATGTCATTACAGCCAATTTGTACCCTGAATAATCAAATGGTTAGGAATATATGGATATTATCCTGATTTTACAGTAATCTATATACTACTACTAAATATGAGTGTGTATCAATGGCCATGTTAGTTTCCTCATTTTCATGATGTAGAAACATGCACCACACTGTTGGTTTCATCTAACCATACATTAGGGAAGTAAATGTGCATATGGAGAACTCTATATTTGGAAGTAGTGAAATCCTGCAATGCTTACCATGTGTACATACCTATATTCGCCCTTCAGCAATCAATGGCTAGAATAATATCCTCACAAAATTTTTGCCCACAGAACACGAGTATATAACAATGCATGGTCTATTAGTTACCTTGAAGAATTTGTTTGTGAGGACAGAACATGATTACATAACATGCATGGCATGGTAGTTTCCTGTGAAGAATCGATTGCGAGATAACATGAGTATAACCATGCATGGCACTTCTATATTTTCGAACCCAGTATACATTTCCCTGTATTTTCCTCCCAGTTCCAACAGAGACATATCAATGCTGTTTCTTGCATTATCCTACTCATACTCTGAACAATGCTGATCATACATTAACAATGCATGTCCTTTTGATATGATGCAGGTGTCCCTCGATTACCGCCTTTGTAATTACACCACCTTTGCCAAAACAGGAAGCACAACTGGTTCCTCGCTCGATCGACGACGGCAAAAGACTGAAGATCATTCGGACACATGAGCGGAAAAGTTATATTGCAAAAACCCCATCGTATACAAGCACCGTGTAATACGTGAGTATCCGGACGATGGCTGTTACGTCTATGAGCAGGATACCAGCTTGTTGGGGCCTTTAGATTTTTAGTTGGGCGCGGTAAACAGCCTTGGTTCACACTCTCTTTTCTCGGACTCAATTATCCGATTAACCAGGAGATCACCGTTGGCAAGGACCTTGATGGCGAGAGGCTCTGTTTGCTATGGAAAATTGTATCTATCTGGCGAGCCCTAGGAGTTCGGGAGCATACTCCCCGATTGTCAACGATATAGCCTGCAGCCAAAAGAAGGTGAGAATGACAAAGGCATCCGGATTAACTTTGATCCTTGGATGTCTCAATTACGACGAGCGATGATGTGGTTCAAGCCTTGAGGTTGATAGGTAATTGGGCTGTTGCATCGAAGGGTGGAGTCTTGGTGTCTCCGGATCACCGGTCATTGAAGCGGGCCGCAAATTATGATGGTGTTGGATCATATCTTTGAATGACTTTGTTGTCTTTGCTGCTGGTTCTGGATGGGTAGTTCTTTCTTTTGTTATGCATATTCCTTGTCATTTGGTCATCCTCGTCTATGTCACTCTTTCTATGTAATAGTTGCTTCTGTTTAGAATGTCATTCTCGTCTGGTTCACGAGAGTCTGAGCGCTGCAGATGGGTATGTTTTGGTGGTGTAGCAAGACTTCTTATGAACTATCATGTCTTGCTGTTTATGTCAGTAGTAGTCACTAGTCAGTGTTTGAATTTTGTATATCGTTGTTTCGAACTGTTTATTGTCTCGAACTACTGGTGGGCTAAATGAGGGCATCACCATTCTCCAGTGTTCAGAGTATATCTCCTTTTTCAAGTTATATAATTTGAGCTCACTTGTCTTTTCGATGATGTACACTTGTTTGGGCGGTGAGGTGTCGTTGAATATGGGCCGAGTAGTAACGCAATGCCAAATAGGTCAATTATGACTCTCGGGCCGGGCTCTCAAAAGATCCTGGAAAAAAAGGCCAGGCTCTCCAAAAAAGAAAGAATAAGGACTCTTAGGACGACATGTGGGCGCCACCGGTGTTTTCGTGCGCTTGCAAGCCGAGAGCATATTGGCACGTGCTCGAAATTCATGCTACCTTTTCATCCCCAGTCTCCCGCCCCTCCCTCGATTCCTACTCCAGTTCCCCCAAATCCCCCTCCTGTACTCCCTGTACTCAAGCACACTATCATGTCGCCGGTCAACGCGGATCTCCGAGCGGAGATCCCGAGGTCCGTCCTGCTTTGATCGCTGCGTCTTTGTCGCTCCAGCGATGGCATGGCGGCGCTTGACGACCAGTTTGCCGGCAAAGTGTTGATGGTAACCATCAACGGCGACCGGCCTCCCGTCTCGCCGGACGACCTTGTCAAAGCTCTTGGCATTGCGCACGGCATCCAAATAAGTGACTTGCTCGTCGAAGTCTGTCTGCCACCGGCTGATTTCTTCGTCAGGTTCCGAACAACTTTCGACTGCAGTTGTGTGTTCCAATCTTCCCGGCGTTTGTTCTGCGATGGTGCGCTGGTGAGCTTTGATCGGTGGCACCCAGGATGGGCTTGGTGCCCTCTGAGCTTGAGTTTTTAACAAAGGATACCTTCCACGGCATGCCTCGACATGCTTGGAACAACGAGTCCATGAACGAGCTTATCAACGACCTTGGAGGTGAGCTCGTAAGTATGTTTGTTCCTCCAGACAGCTAGGCTCTGACTGTTATGGCATGGATGAGGAATCCGTCCACCATACCGAAGGTGATTGGTGTTGAGATACCGGTGCAGGAACCGGGGTTGTACTATTCGTCACCACCAAGGCCGCCGCGGACCACGTTAGGGATGTACCTGTATCGAGTGTTCGTGCATGTTGAAGAAGTGGTCAATCCATCAATCGAAGTCCTGCCGCCGCCGCTAGTGCCAGGGTCCGTCGACGACGTCCATTACAGGAGTCAACGTCAGACTTTCCCCGTGTTGCTCGGAATGATGGATGGCACAGGGCCTACTCCATCGCGCGGCGGAGGCCACTGCTTCTTTGGGAGAAGAGGCAGGGCTGGCTTCCTGGATGTGCTCTAATTTGAGGTAACAAATGACTCTTGTCAGATGGTACTAGTTAAATCCGAGCTATGGGTCCGAAGCACTGATATGCCAGTACATTTGATTGTGACCTGTTCTAATTTTGTACCTGAACTTTTTTTAAGAAGGGTTGTACGTCAACTTAATGTGCTAGCAGAACTTATTGTGTTGTCTGTCTGTTTTCTTTGCACAACATTCAAGATATTTCCCCGTCATTTATAAACACGATGAACCGTTATGTACGACTTCGTTGGCTTCAACATAGCCCTTCCCGTAGCGATCCACTGCTTCCATCCTGATTGTGCCGCTTTGCATGAAATTTTTGTATGCAAGTTCAGTGTGCTATGATGTTCTATATGATTGTGTCAACTATGTAAGTTTTCTTGAGCATCAGCAATGCATATGGCTGAAAGATGTATTCTGAGCATCGACCGATGGGTCTCTCTCTCTCTCTCTCTCTCTCTCTTACACACACACACACACACGCTTACACACAAGTGGGACCCATTGAATTATTTATTTGCTCGTGACAGCTTTTAATTAGGTTCCACTGTAATCTAACTTTTTTCTTAAGTTATTAATTGAGCTCAGTGACTTCAAAAATTTGTACAAAAGCCTTGTTTGGTCCTTTCCGGTGTCCCTGAATGTGGGCTGAGTAACCATGTTAGGTTGTACTGTACTACACAGGCCTTTTTTTCAACATCAGCAATGCAACTGGGCCGACAGTTGTACACAATATCCGGGTCAACTAGTTATCCGCCCCGCTAGGCTGCAAAGTTTCCTAGGAGGTATGCATTAGGCTTAACAAGAAAATGGACTTTAAGAAATAATAAATGGGATGTAATTATGATAACTGGGCAATTACTATGCACCAAACACGTAATTAGTTTGAAAAATATATTATTTTTGGAATTTGGAAATTTTAATTTCATTACTTGTTGCACGTGCAATATTTCTTTGGATTTTAACGTGATACAACTTTATTTTGAAATTATATTTAACCTGACTAGTATAAAAATATTTCGGATCCCATTAAAATGTGGGAATTTTTTTTGAATTCTGTTTTGAGCGGTTGTTTGAAATTATTAATCGTTGTCCTAGCTAGAAGTTGGGTTGTACTTTTAACAAACCCGTAAATGGGTTGTAGTAAATTCCATTAGAATTGAAAAATGGGTTGTACATTCTTACAAATCGCAAATGGGCTATATGTTCTTTGCCAAATCCGAGCTGTGGGCCTACTAAGTTGAAGCGTACCAAGGGCTTTGTCAACTTAGTCAATATAAATGATTCTAGCTGCAGTGATCGTACGGTGTCCATCCAATGGTCGTAGTGCTTCTTTAACCTCTGGCCTTCTTGCTCCAAATTACCCAAAGCAGCGCCGGTTGTGTCGCGTGCTCCTGCCTCCCGTGGCCGGCTGTGATGCCGCGGAGGCCTCACCGCCCCATACTACTCCCATCGCTGGCCAGGCCATCCCTCTACTCACCCACACCCCCTGTTATTCTGCGGCGACGGCAGCCTCACACCGCAGCCGAACCAGTGAACCATCGTACTCCTCTCCGCGCGGGCTACCACTGCCGCGTCTTCCCCGGCTACGTGTCGTCCCCTTCCTAGGCCTCGCCGTCGTCCAGACCACCGCCCTGGTGCTCTCGGCACGGCGTGGTCAACGTGGTCAACGAACGACTTCCATCGGAAGAGTACTGTACGTGGAGAGGCTGACAGCTGGGTCCAGGCGGCCGCAAGGAAGTGCCTCCTTATTACGCGCAAAATAATTATTCCTCCACCTAACAGCGGGGACCCACCGGACGTGCCACCTTATTTCATGAAAAAAATGTTCCCCTGACTGCTGGGACCCACCGGACGGGCCAGCGTATTTCGCAAAAAAAAAAAAACGTTCCCCGCGCTGTCAGCTCGGACCCACCGGAAGTGCCTCCTTATTGCGCACAAAAAAATGAATACTCCCCCTGCTAGCTGGGACCCACCATGGTGGGAGGCCGATTTGTGGGCCTACTAAGTTGATTGGGACGGGGGCCTTTGTCAACTTTAGTCAATATGAATTATTCTAGCTCTAGTGACCGTACGATGGCCATCCAACGACCGTAGTGCTTCTTCAACCTCTGGTGTTCTTGCTCCAGCCGCCCAAAGCAGCGCCAGTCGTGCCGCATGCTCCTACCTCCCGTGGCTGGCTGTGCTGCCACGGAGGCCTCATCGCCCCCTACTATTCCCACCGCTGGCCAGGCCCTGCGGCGACGGCAGCCTCACACCGCAGCCGAACCAGTGAACCCTCGTACTCCTGTCCGCGCGGGCTTCCACTGCCGCGTCTTCCCCGGCTTCCCATCGTCCCCTTCCTAGGCCTCGCCGTCGTCCACCACCGTGGTGCTCTCGGCGCGGCGTTGTCAATGTGGTCAATGACCGACTTCCATCGGAAGAGTACTGTACGTGGAGAGGCTGACAGCTGGGTCCACGGCAGCCGCAAGGAAGTGCCTCCTTATTACGCGGAAAATAATTATTCCTCCACCTGACAGCAGGGACCCACCGGACGGGCCACCAGTATTTCGCGAAAAAACGTTTCCCCCTGACTGCTGGGACCCACAGGACGGGCCAACGATTCGCGAAAAACGTTCCCCATTGTCATTTCGGACCCACTTGAAGTGTCTCCTTATTACGCACAAAAAAATGAATACCCCCTGCTAGCTGGGACCAGCCTTGGTGGGAGGCTGACTTGTGGGCCTACTAAGTTGACTGGGACGGAGGCCTTTGTCAACTTTAGTCAATATATGAACGATTCTAGCTCCAGTGACCGTACGATGTCCATCCAACGGCCGTAGTGCTTCTTCAACCTCTGGTCTTCTTGCTCCAGCCGCCCAAAGCAGCGCCGGTCGTGCCGCCTGCTCCTGCCGCCCGTGGCCGGCTGTGATGCCGCAGAGGCCTCACCGCCCCCTACTACTCCCACCGCTGGCCAGGCCATCCCTCTACGCACCCAAACCCCCGGTTATTCTGCGGCGACGGCAGCCTCACACCGCAGCCGAACGAGTGAACCCTCATACTCCTCTATGCGTGGGCGTCCACTGCCGCGTCTTCCCCGGCTCCGTGTTGTCCCCTTCCTAGGCCTCGTCGTCATCCACCGCCCTGGTGCTCTCGGCGCGGCGTGGTCAACATGGTCAAGGAATGGCTTCCATCGGACGTGGACTCTACGTGGAGAGGCTGACAGCTGGGTCAACGATCGCAGCAAGGAAGTGCCTCCTTATTACGCGCAAAATAATTATTCCTCCACCTGACAGCAGGGACCCACCGGACGGGCCACCGTATTTAGCAAAAAAACGTTTCCCCCTGTCTGCTGGGACCCACCAATTACATCTTCGCACGCAAGGAAGTGCGTCTGAAAAAAAAAACGATTCGCCCCCCAAACTGCTGGGACCCACCAGCTACATCTTCGCCCGCAAGGAAGTGCCTGACAGTCGGACCCACCTGGTCGAAGCGTACGTAGCGTTGTCATTCTGGTCGCGAACGTGTACGTACATATATACTGGTGGATGTAGAGGCGCGCACGTGTCGTAGTAGAGGCGCGCACGTACAGCGGCGAGGGTGCAAGAAAGAAAATACGGCCACGTACGTACATACGGGCAGGGTCTCGAACGCCTATCGCGCATACGTACATGGCTGGGTCGGAACGGAGAAACAGCGTCGTCGTCGTGTTCATGGGGAGCCAACCGGCTGGGTCGGAACGAAATGCATGGTCGTGTTCATCGGGAGGGCTTGGACGGAACAGGCGATGGAAACAAGGCCTAGCGTACCGCACAACAGAGGAAACGGCCTTGTGTTCGACCAGCCACGTTTGAAACGGGGTCCTGTTGATCGGGAGGGGCTGGCGTCGCAAAAAGCGGAGAAAACGGACGTCCCACGGTCAAACGGGGTCCTGTTGATCGGGAGGGTGTGGCGTACCACAAAGCGGAGAAGCAGACCTCCTACGGTCAAACGGGGTCTGTTGATCGGGAGGGTGTGGCGTGCCGCAAAACGGATGAAACGAACTTGTGTTGGGCGCTTCACGGTCAAACAGGGGTCCTGCTCATCGGGAGGGGTGTGGCGTACCGCAAAATGGGACTCCACGGGATACTGTTCATCTCCACCGTCGACCTCCTCCAGCCTCCATGGGCTAGCGTCAACCTCCTCCAGCCTCCACGGGCTCCTGTTCATCCAGCCTCCACCGCGCGCTACCCACCGGCTACTGTTCAACCACCCCTTCACGGGCACCCCTCCACCGTCTACTGTTCATCCAGCCCTCCACACCACGGGGTCCTGTTCAACCACCCCTCCACGACCACCCCTCCACCGTCTACTGTTCATCCAGCCCTCCACACCACGGGGTCCTGTTCATCCAAAGGCAACGCAACCGCTCACTGTTCATCCAAACCTCCCCGCAACACTCACTGTTCATCCAATTGATCGGCTTCAGTTAGCAGCAGCAGTGAAGGAATCGCTCCATCGGGTTCAGTTAACAGCCATCGATCGATCGCTCGGGTTCGATGTCGTAGCTGCGGTGCAATCACTGGGTTGATTAGAGCCCAGCGGCTCGCTCGGGTTCGATTAGAGCGAACGCTTTGCACACGCACGCATTGTCGAGAGAAACACACATCGCTCGGCCCCCAACCTCCCACCGTAACCGGCAACTCCCCGAAATTTTCCTCCTCCTCGCTTCTACCACGGTTTTTTCCATCATGGACGGCCCAAAGAATGTCATGCAGCTGCGTCTCCGGCCCGCCCAAGACGAAAAACCCATTTTCTGTCATAGAAGTAGGAGCCCACCACATCTATGATGATACCGGGTTTTGTCACAATTATCGTCATAGAAGTGTCATATGTATGACAGAAAAAAATTTCGTTCGACCCAAAATGTCACGGATGTGTCTTTTTTTGTAATGTGAGTATTTGATACTTGTTCGGTTGCTAAGATTAGTAACTCGAAACATGAGTTACATAATAAACAAAAACTAGTTAAAGGGGAAGTGACGATGAGTGTTGGAAGTAGTTCCAAGATTGATATGATCATCATCACACGCTCCCTATATTTTCGAGATTAGTGTTAAACCTAAATAAATATTATTTGGTGTTTGTGTTGAGCATAAATATGATAAGATCATGTTTATTGCGATACGATTATTCATCTAAGATAGAGAATAAATTGTTATTCTGTTTACATGAATAAAACCTTCTATGGCCATACACCCAATGGTGATGGTTTACTGAATCTTGATCATAGTGATACACATATTCATAATGTTGATGCCAAAAGATGCAAAGTTAATAATGATAGTGCATTTTATTTGTGGCACTGCCGTTTGCGTCATATCGGTTTAAAGCGCATGAAGAAACTCCATAAAGATGGATTTTCGGAATCACTTGGTTATGAATCATTTGATGCTTGCGAACCGTGCCTTTTGGGCAAGATGACTAAAACTCCATTCTCCGGAACAATGGAACGAGCTACTAACTTGTTGGAAATAATACATACCTGTCACAGCCCTAGAATTGTTTGACACTAGTTGCATTAAGGCATTCATGTCATCATGTTTAATTTTCATGAAATTTGAAATGGGGATGACCAAGCCCTAGCACTAAAACAATGCAAATAGGTTCAACTTCAAAATATTTTCAAAGAACCCAATTGGTTTGCAAAAATGTTCATGATTAATGGAAAAGGGTGAAAACCACATCCAGAGGTGATGGATATTTTCCAAGACATTTTGGATTTTGAATAAACCATATTGTATTTGAATTGGGGCATTTAAATACTATTAATATTTTTAAATGCTCCAACAATTCTGAAAATAGTTAAGGGCCTCTGTAATAATTCAGTTAAATGCCCACAATTATTTTCAGGATTTATTTAAATGATTTGGTTTATAAACTAAATCAAAACAGAGGCAAACAAAATAGAAAACTGATTATAATTAGGAAAGCAGAGAGAGAGAGAAGCCCAACTTACCTGGCACAGGCCGGCCCAGCCTTCCCCCCCTGCTGGCCCAGCTGGTGGCCCAGCCCACCACCGCCTCCTACCCTGTCGCCTTCCTCCTCTGCCAGGAGGATGAGCGCGTGGCGCGTGCCCGACGCCCATCGACGGCCACCTCCTGCTTGCGGCTCCCCTCCCCTGACGCTCTGGACGCCTCCCCCGAGCGCCACGCACCCCCCTGACCCCTCTCTTCCTCAACCGTGGCCTCTCCCCTCCTCTGCTCTCTCCTTTCGCCTTTGGCGGCCCGTCGCCACCGTCGCCGTTCGTCGTGGCCACCGACCTCCCCACGGCCAGCCATTCCGTCCACGAGCTCCGCCTCCTCCTGCTGAACCTCTCCACCGAAGGAAGCAAGCCCGGATGGCCTCCATTGTCTCACCGTCGCCTTCCCCACCACCGGCCGCCGAGGATCTTCACCGTCAATTCGCCACCGTCGTCGCTTCCCCGAGCTCGCTGACCGTCTCTACGCGACCCATGTGAGCCTCCGGTCGATTCCCCTCTCTTCCCCGCGTCATTTACGCCTCGTAGCCGCCGCCGCCATTGAAGCCGAAGCT
The DNA here is from genome assembly GCA_021605205.1 of Aegilops longissima. Classification (NCBI taxonomy): domain Eukaryota; kingdom Viridiplantae; phylum Streptophyta; class Magnoliopsida; order Poales; family Poaceae; genus Aegilops; species Aegilops longissima. The sequence goes on from CM038678.1 coordinate 665,999,471, forward strand.
CACCTCCGCCCGCTGCTGTCGCCGCGCTGCTCGATGACCATTTGGTCCCGGCTGGCGCCCATCGCACTCACTGCATCACGTAGGCCACCACTAGCGCCTCATCCCGCTTGCTCGTACACCGCAACGCTGCCCGCACCCACTCCCGAACTCCGGCGGCCGCCTAGGTCGTCGCCGGCACCATTTCCGTCCGCCCCGACCCCAACCGACTCCACCAGGAGCTGCGGTTTGTCCCCAGCTCCACTTAGATGCCTTCCCCGATCCATTTGGTGGCCGGAACGGCAAAAACCACTTCCGCCGCCGCGTCGGGCTCGCCGGCGGCTAAACGCTGGCAGCCGACTTTGACCTTGACCACGGGTGGGCCCTGGTTGACTCTCCTGAGTCAATGACAAGTGGGGCCCAGCCACAGTAACTATTAGGATTAGTTTTAATTAAGTTTTAGTTAAACTAATTACTCGACACGCGGGACCCACTGTCAGGTTTGACCCGGACCGTGTCCAGTTGACCCGTGACGTCACCGACGTCGGTGACGCAATAATACCTTTTCTGGATTTATTATAATTCAGGAAATTTCAGAAAATATTCTAAACTTCTAAAATTCATAGAAATTCAACCGTAACTCGGATTGAAATAATTTATATATGAAAAATGATCAGAAAAATATGAAGAATCTGTTTATGCCATGATCATGCATGTTTGAACAAGTTAACATCACTGAATAGGATGAATCATGATTAGGGTAATTTATGAACTAGCATTTGGAGTTGGAGTTTAACCTTGTTTGAACTCCACTTCAATTAACCTGGCTAGATATTGCATTAGGTGTATTCAGTACCTTAACATGACATGTCATTCATGTGAATGTGCATTGCATTGATTGTGTTCTTTCTCAGTTGCCGGTAATTGTTCCCTCTCGGTAGACGACGTTCCGACGATTGTTCGATGACACCGATGAAGAACTATATTATCTTCAGAAGTGCCAGGCAAGCAAAACCCCCTTGTTCATTCCGATACAATCCCGCTCTCTCGCTCCTGCTCTCTTTTATTGCATTAGGACAACATCGATTCAATGTTACTTGCTGCGGTAGCTGACCCTTGATCCTCTGCATGACTGTCATTCCACAAGAATTAGATGAAACCCACTAGCATGAGTAGGAGTTGTTTGAGCCATGTTGTGCCTACTCATTTATGCTTGTTTGTCATGCCTGCTACTGCTTAGAGTTGAGTCGGTCTGATTCATCGGGAATGAATTGGAATTGTTATGAACATGTCCTATTGTGTGTGAGCTAAGTGTGTGAACACGATTTGGTAAAGGTAGCGGTGAGAGGCCATGTAGGAGTACATGGTGGGTTGTCTCATTGCAGCCGTCCTCGAGAACTGAGTTCGTGTTTGTGATCCATGATCTGATTACTACCACGCATTGGGCCCGAAACCAATGGACCCTCTCGGCTTCTTGACCACCCTTGTCCTCATCCGGGAGTTGCAAGTAGTTTACGGTGTTTGTAGCATCTTTGGGGCACGCATAGCGCTGACCTTAGGGGTGGGTTGTGTTGCGGTAGGCACCGTGGCCCGGTGTACCGATTCGCCCGTTTGGTGTCTCGGGAACCCTGCACACATCGTTCGGGGCTGTATGGGAAACCTCGGCCGGACTCCCTGCGGATGGAACCCGAATAGGCGATAAACCTGGACTAGGGACTTGAGTGTTTAGGTAGGCCGTGGCCGACACCCACGTTGGGCTTCCGCTTGAAGGTTGCCGAGTACATGTCGTGTAAACGGCGGTAAGTGGTGAGAGCGTGTGTGAAGAAGTACACCCCTGCAGGGTTTAATATGATCTATTCGAATAGCCGTGTCCGCGGAAAAGGACTTCTGGGTTGCCTATATCAGTTCATAGACAAGTGAAAGTGGATACTCTAAAATACGCAAGATAAGCGTGAGTGCTATGGATGGCGTTCTCGTGAGGGAGGCGGAGGCGGGTCCATAGTGGTGTATTGATATGGTGAATATGTGGACTCGTGTGCGCCACCTCAAAAGAGTTACTTGCGAATGTAGTTCAGGATAGCCACCGAGTCAAAGCTGGCTTGCTGCGGTCAAACTCCACCACCCCTTTTGATAATGATGCATATGTAGTTAGTTCGATGTAAGTCTTGCTGAGTACAATTGTACTCACGTTTGCCTATTTTATGTTTTTGCAGAGAGACGTCAGTCTCGCTAGTAGTTCCGCTTGGACTTCGACGTTTAGCTTGTTACCTCAGCTACGATCTTGTGCCCTCGGCAGGATCTGGTAGATAGTCAGGCTTCTCAGCCTCTTTTCATTTATAGTTATGCATGCGGACAGGTTTAGCTTCCGCTTGTGCTTTGACTTGTATGCTCTGAGTGTTGGGTCATGAGACCCATGTTTGTAATATCTCGCTCCTCGGAGCCTAATGAATAAATATTTGAGTCGTAGAGTTATGTTGTGATGCCATGTTGTATTTGCACATATTGAGCATATTGCGTGTATGTTTGAAATGCTTGGTATGTGTGGGATCCGACAATCTAGTTGTTTATCCTTGGCAGCCTCTCTTATGGGGAAATGTAGTCTCGTGCTTCGGCGATAGTAGTCCGCTTCAGCCCGGTTCACGGAGTCCTGCTAGCCCAACTACTGCTTGGACACTTGACTGGCGGCATGTGTTTCACTTGTTCCTATGTCTGTCCCGGGAAATGTCACGCGGTGTTATTCGAGTCCTGCCTAGCCTGCTACAGCCCGAATACGAGTCCTGTTAGCCAGTGCTACAGCCCAAATTTATCGTTGATGACCGACATGCTCGATGTGATTCATGTATGCCTGTCCCCATAGGTTAGCGCCGCTTTGGGTTCACGACTAGCCATGTCGGCCCGGGTTCTGTGTCATATGGATGCTAGCGAAACTATCATATACGTGAGCCAAAAGACGCAAATGGTCCCGGGCCATGGTAAGGCGACACCCGTGGGGATACCGTGCGTGAGGCCGCAAAGTGATATGAGGTGTTACCGGCTAGATCGATGTGACTTGGAATTGGGTCCTGACAGCGTTGGTATCAGAGCCTGACTGCCTGTAGGATTACCAAGCCAACTGGTCGAAGTTGTGTCTAGAAATGCTTTAGTTATGTAAGGAAATTGATTGTGGAAGGGAACGTAAGGCTCTTTTTACTCCTTATACCTCATGGCCTTCTGATATGAGTCATCCTCTTCTCTTCTACGGGGTTAAGAACTAGGCCTTCTCATCTATCTATCAGGATGACGTGTTACTAATCCATAGACCTTTAAGATTGTTGGTTTTAAGCCCCAGTTCAGTTCCTACTATTTCCGTATGATAACTGTTGATCCCGGAACTTTGATATTGTGATGTTGAGTGGTTATGCCACCATTTTTGCAGGATGTCTCAAATCATTTTGAGCATTTACAGCCGTTATGCTGTCCGAGTCATCCCAGGTCTCTAAATAGTCTGATGCATTTGCAATCCTTTCCTTCCGTACCCGATGTCCTTCTTGGTCGGAATAAGCACACTAACCGGTGCGTTGAGGTAAGTTATTGCCTTGACATATATGTTGGAACTATTATTATGGCCCTAGTTGTTTAAGAAGTCACCTAGCAATTTAGCAATGCTTTTGTATCCCAAGTGTGATGATTCTGGCCATTATTCTTGAAAACATCCCGTGATGTTATTAGTTAGTAGGTATTCTATTCCTGGGTTCTTGAACCCGAGATTCACCCTACTCCATGTTGGTAGTGTTTGCTAGTCCCTTTAGGATATTAGTAACTTTGCGATAGTCCTCGAGGTCCGTGGTATATCCTTCTTCCAAATACCATGAACCACTTATGGCAGAAGTTTGTTGGATCAAAAGATCACAACAGAAGTGGCCTCGATGAGTTCTCCATCCTATTTGTGACTCTGCCAGTTCAACCTCTCTGCATGGGTTATCCGGAAGAAATGTTGAATTTTGCTCGACATACTAATCCATGCCTCCACAACTCGAAAAGTTATATGTTCCTTGAGTTGTCCCTCCTTAGCTGTATTCCGATCCCCGTCTATCAATTGATAGTCAAGGGTATGCGTGCATTCGTTTATCGATGCCTCATTACTCATGTGGTCCGTCAGCCATTCTATTCGGAATGACTAGGAGAAACAAACTCGAGCCTCATCCATACCTAGGACTGGGTCAAAGCAGTTGTATTCCGCAGATCAAAATGCCAACCCAGCTTTTGATTCTGTTCCACCTGGAGTGTTACCATCTTTATGTCAATAATGTCATAAGAATTGCACCTTCTCTTATGAATTCTTGATGCAGTGATACTTCTCGCCATCATTGTTCATTCCTCGGTTCTGTGTTGTCACAACCGGAATGCCGACTAGTGAATCGTGATGTGTGAAATCTATACTCCTAGTAACTCCGTTGCTCGGTAGTTAATGGAAAATATCCTCATTCTTAGCGTGTTGATTATTAAATCATCATCCTAAGATTGATCGTGCCACCTAGTCCTTATTTCTGGTGCACACTTCGATTGATGAGTTAGGATTATATCAATCCCTTGCTCATTTGATCATATCGTCTTGCCCTCAAAAGCAAGATTGTTCTCGAGCTTAGTAACATACCGGTGGTCCGTGACTTTCCAAATATCTTCTTGGAAGTGTTACCGGGTTGTTTCTGACTGTTATGTTGAGCTCGCGATCAAGTTGTTTTCTTGTGAACCACCCTTTCTCCAAGAATCTGTGTTGGATACCCCTGAGCTAGTTGGTTAGGCTAGACAACAACCTGGAGAGTTGGAAGATAAAAGCCTGCCTAACCTAGTTCGATCCAACAGGATATCCTTAAGTATGTGTGTGTTGAAGAAAGATGGTATCTTCATCGAATGATCCCCGTGATCAGTTGCTGGATCTATTGTCTTATCAATCCTTTGACTTGAGTGTGGGCAATCGTCAAGTCAAATCAGAACCAACGATGTTCGTAATGTTGTCTTACTCATGGTTGATTGCTTGAGCATACACCATTACATCTTTGGTCTGACCAATGCTATCCCCGTGTTCACATGATGGTGGAAGTCCAGTGGTATGGAAATTCCGATGAGTTGTTGTTGAACCCATCAGCAGCATTTTGTCTCCCCCATGAGTCATGTTGAACATCAACCTAGTGTTGGAAACTTGTGTAAGCATTTCTTCGTGTGCCGTTCATGAAGCTTATGCTTGGATGGTTGAAGTGACCTCCTCGAATTCATGTGCTTTAGGTGTAAGTTGCCGCCATGAATTTGAGAAAGGTTTATTTTGTTTCCTTTGGAATCATCCCAAGTCAGTCATACCTGTGCAAAGTATTCTATGGTCTGATAGACTGATCATCTCCATTCCATATGAAATTCCTAGCACACCAAGCCACTAACTGATTTGTCGTAGGAGAAGGAGTTAAGTGCTAATACATGGTAATGCACAAGACTTCGATATCCTCGATGATGGTTTCCAACCAGAACTCGGTAGTGTTGTATTATAAGACTACTACGTGGTCATACTTGTCTTGGACAGCGTGTCCACGGGTTTGTAGCAGAACCAGCTCATGTCTTGGAGCTTGCTATCTTAGTTCACTCCCCGAGAATCTCGCAACGTCATCTCGTCGGTTTTGTGTTGCAACCTTTCCTTTTCAGACATGCTGAGCCTGAAGTATCCTATCACCAATCGGATCTGAATCTCAGGCAGGTATGATGGTTGGAACATTCCAACAGTTGTATTTCGTTCCCAGCTTGCACCGTCCTTGTGCCATTTCACTATGGGCTGCCTTCCTAGTAATTCTTGTCTAGGATCATCCTCAAAAGTGGACTTACCATGGGTCCCTCCACCTCCGATGATAAGCAAAAACCATCCATTGCGTTGTCTTCAACAAGGTAGTCCACATCATCCATTCTAGTCCGGGTGTACCATTCCTTTGCACTCCACCAAACGATCGTTGTGAATTGCCTTAGGCTGGTATGAAGAGTTTCAATGATATTTGTATCAAAAGTAATTCTTTTTGCCACTTAAGGGAATAGTTCCTCGCGTCACCTTCCCTGAGGTGCCCCGTTATTGAATCATGGCAATTATTTCCTCGCCACCTTGACACCATCTACCATCCTTCTAACCGTGGAATTGTTGCCCACCAATCAAACCCCGTCGGTTGTTCTTCCATCCCTCTCGATGTGTTTAGTGTCTCAACTCGAGATGTTCACCCTCTCATTCCGTGAGTTGATCGTGAGTTGCTCGATCTTGAAGAAGATTAGATCCTGTAGGGTTTCCCCCTCTTTCTGTTGTCATGTCGAGTGAAGATCTCTAAAGCAATAACGTCAAGACCAAGATGATGGAGTGTATCAACATCTTCGAGAAGGGCAAATGGATCATGAAGATTGTGATAGTTTTGTGACTTCCCTTTTTCCTCTTACCTCACGTCTTGAATCTCGGGGCGAGATTCTTGTTTAGTGGGGGTGAGTTGTCACATCCCTAGAATTGTTTGACACTAGTTGCATTAAGGCATTCATGTCATCATGTTTAATTTTCATGAAATTTGAAATGGGGATGACCAAGCCCTAGCACTAAAACAATGCAAATAGGTTCAACTTCAAAATATTTTCAAAGAACCCAATTGGTTTGCAAAAATGTTCATGATTAATGGAAAAGGGTGAAAACCATATCCATAGGTGATGGATATTTTTCCAAGACATTTTTGGATTTTTGAATAAACCATATTGTATTTGAATTGGGGCATTTAAATACTATTAATATTTTTAAATGCTCCAACAATTCTAAAAATAGTTAAGGGCCTCTGTAATAATTCAGTTAAATGCCCACAATTATTTTCAGGATTTATTTAAATGATTTGGTTTATAAACTAAATCAAAACAGAGGCAAACAAAATAGAAAACAGATTATAATTAGGAAAGCAGAGAGAGAGAGAAGCCCAGCTTACCTGGCAGAGGCCGGCCCAGCCTTCCCCCCCCCTGCTGGCCCAGCCCACCACCGCCTCCTACCCTGTCGCCTTCCTCCTCTGCCAGGAGGATGAGCGCGTGGCGCATGACCGACGCCCACCGACGGTCACCTCCTGCTTGCGGCTCCCCTCCCCTGATGCTCTGGACGCCTCCCCCGAGCGCCACGCACCCCCCTGACCCCTCTCTTCCTCAACCGTGGCCTCTCCCCTCTCTCGCTCTCTCACTCGCAAGCACCGAGCGCCCTGCCGCCACTGCGCCGTTAAATGCGTGCCACCGACCTCCCACGGCCAGCCATTCCGTCCCACGAGCTCCGCCTCCTCCGCTGAACCTCTCCAACGAAGGAAGCAAGCCGGATGGCCTCCATCGCCTCACCGTCGCCTTCCCCACCACCGCCGCCGAGGATCTTCACCACACTTCGCCACCGTCGTCGCTTCCCGAGCTCGCTGACCGTCTCTACGCGACCCATGTGAGCCTCCGGTCGATTCCCTCTCTCCCGCGTCATTTACGCCTCGTGGCCGCCGCCGCCATTGAAGCCGGTCATCACCTGCCGCGCTGTCGCCGGGCGCTGCTCGTGACCATTTGGTCCCGGCTAGCGCCCATCGCACTCACTGCATCACGTGGCCACCACTAGCGCCTCATCCCGCTTGCTCAGACACCGCAACGCTGCCCGCACCACTCCCGAACTCCGGCGGCCGCCTAGGTCGTCGCCGCACCATTTCCGTCCGCCCGACCCCCAACCGACTCCACCAGAGCTGCGGTTTGTCCCCAGCTCCACTTAGATGCCTTCCCCGATCCATTTGGTGGCCGGAACGGCAAAAACCACTTCCGCCGCCGCGTCGGGCTCGCCGGCGGCTAAACGCTGGCAGCCGACTTTGACCTTGACCACGGGTGGGCCCTGGTTGACTCTCCTGAGTCAATGACAGGTGGGGCCCAGCCCTGTTAACTATTAGGATTAGTTTTAATTAAGTTTTAGTTAAAATAATTACTCTGACACGCGGGACCCACTGTCAGGTTTGACCCGGACCGTGTCCAGTTGACCCGCCGACGTCACACTGACGTCAGGCTGACGCAATAATACCTTTTCTGGATTTATTATAATTCAGGAAATTTCAGAAAATATTCTAAACTTCTAAAATTCATAGAAATTCAACCGTAACTCGGATTGAAATAATTTATATATGAAAAATGATCAGAAAAATATGAAGAATCTGTTTATGCCATGATCATGCATGTTTGAACAAGTTAACCTCACTCAATAGGATGAATCATGATTAGGGTAATTTATGAACTAGCATTTGGAGTTGGAGTTTAACCTTGTTTGAACTCCACTTCAATTAACCTGGCTAGATATTGCATTAGGTGTATTCAGTACCTTAACATGACATGTCATTCATGTGAATGTGCATTGCATTGATTGTGTTCTTTCTCAGTTGCCGGTAATTGTTCCCTCTCGGTAGACGTTCCGACGATTGTTCGATGACACCGATGAAGAACTATATTATCTTCAGAAGTGCCAGGCAAGCAAAACCCCCTTGTTCATTCCGATACAATCCCGCTCTCTCGCTCCTGCTCTCTTTTATTGCATTAGGACAACATCGATTCAACTGTTACTTGCTGCGGTAGCTGACCCCTTGATCCTCTGCATGACCTGTCATTCCACAGTAATTAGATGAAACCCACTAGCATGAGTAGGAGTTGTTTGAGCCATGTTGTGCCTACTCATTTATGCTTGTTTGTCATGCCTGCTACTGCTTAGAGTTGAGTCGGGTCTGATTCATCGGGAATGAATTGGAATTGTTATGAACATGTCCTATTGTGTGTGAGCTAAGTGTGTGAACACGATTTGGTAAAGGTAGCGGTGAGAGGCCATGTAGGAGTACATGGTGGGTTGTCTCATTGCAGCCGTCCTCGAGAACTGAGTTACGTGTTTGTGATCCATGATACAGATTACTACCACGCATTGGGCCCAAACCAATGGACCCTCTCGGCTTCTTGACCACCCTTGTCCTCATCCGGGAGTTGCAAGTAGTTTCGGTGTTTGTAGCATCTTTGGGGCGCACGCACGCTGACCTTAGGGGTGGGTTGTGTTGCGGTAGGCACCGTGGCCCGGTGTACCGATTCGCCCGCTTGGTGTCTGGGAACCCTGCACACATCGTTCGGGGCTGTATGGGAAACCTCGGCGGACTCCTGCGGATGGAACCCGAATAGGCGATAAACCTGGACTAGGGACTTGAGTGTTTAGGTAGGCCGTGGCCGACACCCACGTTGGGCTTCCGCTGAAGGTTGCCGAGTACATGTCGTGTAAACGGCGGTAAGTGGTGAGAGTGTGTGAAGAAGTACACCCTGCAGGGTTTAATATGATCTATTGAATAGCCGTGTCATGGAAAAGGACTTCGGGTTGCCTATATCAGTTCATAGACAAGTGAAAGTGGATACTCTAAAATACGCAAGATAAGCGTGAGTGCTATGGATGGCGTTCTCGTAGGGAGACGGGGCGGGTCCATAGTGGTGTATTTGATATGGTGAATATGTGGACTCGTAGCGCCACCTCAAAAGAGTTACTTGCGTCGTAGTTCAGGATAGCCACCGAGTCAAAGCTGGCTTGCTGCGGTCAAACTCCACCACCCCTTTTGATAATGATGCATATGTAGTTAGTTCGATGTAAGTCTTGCTGAGTACAATTGTACTCACGTTTGCCTATTTTATGTTTTTTTGCAGAGAGACGTCAGTCTCTCTAGTAGTTCCGCTTGGACTTCGACGTTTAGCTTGTTACCTCAGCTACGATCTTGTGCCCTCGGCAGGATTTGGTAGATAGTCAGGCTTCTCAGCCTCTTTTCATTTATAGTTATGCATGCGGACATGTTTAGCTTCCGCTTGTGCTTTGACTTGTATGCTCGAGTGTTGGGTCATGAGACCCATGTTTGTAATATCTCGCTCCTCGGGCCTAATGAATAAATATTTGAGTCGTAGAGTTATGTTGTGATGCCATGTTGTATTTGCACATATTGAGCATATTGTGTGTATGTTTGAAATGCTTGGTATGTGTGGGATCCGACAATCTAGTTGTTTATCCTTGGCAGCCTCTCTTATGGGGAAATGTAGTCTCGTGCTTCGAGCGATAGTAGTCCGCTACAGCCCGGTTCACGAGTCCTGCTAGCCCAAACTACTGCTTGGACACTTGATCTGGCGGCATGTGTTTCACTTCGTTCCTATGTCTGTCCCTTGGGAAATGTCACGCGGTGTTATTCGGAGTCCTGCCTAGCCTGCTACAGCCCGGAATACCGGAGTCCTGTTAGCCCAGTGCTACAGCCCGAATTTATACGTTGATGACCGACATGCTCGATGTGATTCATGTATGCCTGTCCCCATAGGTTAGCGCCGCTTTGGGTTCACGACTAGCCATGTCGGCCCGGGTTCTGTGTCATATGGATGCTAGCGACACTATCATATACGTGAGCCAAAAGACGCAAACGGTCCCGGGCCATGGTAAGGCGACACACGTGGGGATACCGTGCGTGAGGCCGCAAAGTGATATGAGGTGTTACCGGCTAGATCGATGTGACTTGGAATCGGGGTCCTGACAATACCGATGTATGCGGTCCAATGAGTGTTGATGCTCGTGGCGGGTATCGTTATTTTCTGACCTTGACAAATGATTTGAGCAGATATGCGTATATCTACTTAATGAAGCACAAGTCTGAAACATTTGAAAAGTTCAAAGAATTTCAGAATGAAGTGGAGAATCATCGTAACAAGAAAATAAAGTTTCTACAATCTGATCGTAGAAAAGAATATTTGAGTTACGAGTTTGGCCTTCATTTTTAAACAATGTGGAATAGTTTCATAGCTCACGCCACATGGAACACCACAACATAATGGTGTGTCCGAACGTCGTAACCGCACTTTATTGGATATGGTGCGATCTATGATGTATCTTACAGATTTACCACTATCGTTTTGGGGTTATGCATTAGAGATAGCTGGATTCACTTTAATAGGGCACCATCTAAATCCGTTGAGACGACACCATATGAACTATGGTTTAGCAGTGAACCTAAGCTGTCGTTTCTTAAAGTTTGGAGTTGCGATGCTTATGTGAAAAAGGTTTTCAACCTGATAAGCTCGAACCCAAATCGGAGAAGTGCGTCTTCATAGAATACCCAAAGGACACTGTTGGGTACACCTTCTATCACAGATCCGAAGGCAAAACATTCGTTGCTAAGAATGGATCCTTTCTAGAGAAGGAGTTTCTCTCGAAAGAAGTGAGTGGGAGGAAAGTAGAACTTGATGAGGTAAATGTACCTGCTCCCTTATTGGAAAGTAGTTCCTGTGACTACTACACCAATTAGTGAGGAAGCTAATGATGATGATCATGTAACTTCAGATCAAGTTACTACCGAACCTCATAGGTAAAACAGAGTGAGATCCACACCAGAGTGGTACGGTAATCCTATTCTGGAGGCCATGTTACTTGACCATGACAAACCTACGAACTATGAGGAAGCGATGATGAGCCCAGATTCCGCGAAATGGCTTAAGGTCATGAAATCTGAGATGGGATCCATGTATGAGAACAAAGTATGGACTTTGGTGGAGTTGCCCAATGATCGGCAAGCCATATTGTATAAATGGATCTTCAAGAGGAAGACAGACGCTGATAGTAGTGTTACTATATACAAAGCTCGACTTGTCACAAAAAGGTTTTCAACAAGTTCAAGGTGTTGACTACAATGAGATTTTCTCAACTGTAGCGATGCTTAAGTCTGTCCGAATCATGTTAGCAATTGCCACATTTTATGAAATCTGGCAAATGGATGTCAAAACTGCATTCCTTAATGGTTTTCTTAAAGAAGAGTTGTATATGATGCAACCAGAAGGTTTTGTCAATCCTAAAGGTGCTAACAAAATGTGCAAGCTCCAGCGATCCATCTATGGACTGGTGCAAGCATCTCAGAGTTGGAATATACACTTTGATAAGTTGATCAAAGCATATAGTTTTATACAGACTTGCGGTGTAGCCTGTATTTACAATAAAGTGAGTGGGAGCACTACGGCCTTTCTGATAAATATATGTGAGTAACATATTGTTGATCGGAAATGATGTAGAATTTTTCTGGAAAGCATAAAGGAGTATTTAAAAGGAGTTCTTTAAAAGAAAGACCTCAGTAAAGCTACTTACATATTGAGCATCAAGATCTATTGATACCAGACCTATTGTATTCCTTGCTTTGAATTTGGCAAGGGAGTACAATAGTGATCTAGGAGTAGATCACCGGACATTGGTCAAGAATATCCTTAGTGAGGACTAAGGAAATATTTCTCGATTATGGAGGTGATAAAGGAGCCCGTCGTAAAGAGTTACATAGGTGCAAGCTTTTACACCGATCCAGATGACTCTAAGTCTCAATCTGGATACATATTGAAAGTGGGAGCAATTAGCTAGAGTAGCTCCATGCAGAACATTGTAGACATAGAATATTTGCAAAATACATACGACTCACGAATGTGATGTACCCTGCTGACTAAGCTTCTCTCACGAGCAAAACATGATCACACCTTAGTACTCTTTGAGTTGTTAATCACATTGCAATGTGAACTAGATTATTGACTCTAGTAAACCCTTTGGGTGTTGGTCACATGACGATGTGAACTATGGGTGTTAATCAGATACAGATATGAATATTGGTGTTATATCACATGGCGATGTGAACTAGATTATTGACTCTAGTGCAAGTGGGAGACTGAAGGAAATATGCCCTAGAGGCAATAATAAAGTTATTATTTATTTATTTATTTCATGATAAATGTTTATTTATTCATGCTAGAACTGTATTAACCGGAAACTTGATACATGTGTGAATACATAGACAAACAGAGTGTCACTAGTATGCCTCTACTTGACTAGCTTGTTGATCAAAGATGGTTGTGTTTCCTAGCCATAGACATGAGTTGTCATTTGATTAACGGGATCACATCATTAGGAGAATGATGTGATTGACTTGACCCATTCCGTTAGCTTAGCACTTGATCGTTTAGTATGTTGCTATTGCTTTCTTCATGACTTATACATGTTCCTATGACTATGAGATTATGCAACTCCGCTTATCGGAGGAACACTTTGTGTGCTACCAAACGTCACAACGTAACTGGGTGATTATAAAGGTGCTCTACAGGTGTCTCCGAAGGTACTTGTTGGGTTGGCGTATTTCGAGATTAGGATTTGTCACTCCGATTGTCGGAGAGGTTTCTCGTGGCCCACTCAGTAATGCACATCACTATAAGGCTTGCAAGCATTGTAACTAATGAGTTAGTTGCGGGATGATGTATTACGGAACGAGTAAAGAGACTTGCCGGTAATGAGATTGAACTAGGTATTGAGATACTGACGATCAAATCTCGGGCAAGTAACATACCGATGACAAAGGGAACAACGTATGTTGTTATGCGGTCTGACCGATAAAGATCTTCGTAGAATATGTAGGAGCCAATATGGGCATCCAGGTCCCGCTATTGGTTATTGACAAGAGAGGTGTCTCGGTCATGTCTACATAGTTCTCGAACCCGTAGGGTCCGCACGCTTAAATTTCGTTGACGATATAGTACTATGAGTTGTGTATGTTGGTGACCGAATGTTGTTCGGAGTTTTTGATGAAATCACAGATATGACGAGGAACTCCGGAATGGTCCGGAAGTAAAGATTGATATGTGGATAGTAGTGTTTGATCTCCGGAAGGGGTTCCGGATGTTTCCAAATGTTTGGGCACGAGAACACTTTATCTGGGCTAAAGGGAAAGCCCACGAGGCTTTTGGAAAGTGCAAAGGAAGTTTTATGGAGACCAGAGGCTAGACGCCAGAACCTGGCGTTTAGGTGGTAGACGCCGGGAACCCTGGCGTCTAGCCCTGGAGTCCGAGAAGGACTCTTGCCTTTTGGGTGAAACCGACTTTGAGGAGGCTTTTACTCCAAGTTTCAACCCCAGAGCTCAACATATAAATAGAAGGGTAGGGCTAGCACCCAAGACAGATCAAGAAACACCAAGCTGTGTGCCGGCAACCCCGTCCCTTCTAGTTTATCCTCCGTCATAGTTTCCATAGTGCTTAGGCGAAGCCCTGCAGAGATTGTTCTTCATCAACACCGTCACCACGCCGTCGTGCTGTCGGAACTCATCTACTACTTCGCCCGTCTTGCTGGATCGAGAAGGCGAGGACGTCATCGAGCTGAACGTGTGCAAAACTCGGAGGTATCGTGCGTTCGGTACTTGGATCGGTCGGATCGTGAAGACGTACGACTACATCAACCGCGTTGATAAACACTTCCGCTTAGCGATCTTCAAGGGTATGAAGATACACTCCCCCTCTCGTTGCTATACATCACCATGATCTTGCGTGTGCGTAGGAATTTTTTTGAAATTACTACGTTCCCCAACACATAGAGGTGAGCTAGAGGACCACAAAGCCCTCCCCTCACCGGCCAGAGAAAAATAGAGCACTGGAGTGCTCTTCTCGCGAGCGAGGGGTATATATAGGCACCTCAATGGTACCGGTTCGTGGCATGAACTGGGACTAAAGGGCAGCCTGTTGTCCCGGTTCAAGCCACCAACCGGGACCAATGGTGGTGGGCCAGGAGCCAGGCCCATTGGTCCCGGTTCGTCCCACCAACCGGGACCAAAAGGTCCAGACGAACCGGGACCAATGGCCCGCGTGGCCCGGCCGGCCCCCTGGGCTCACAAACCGGGACCAATGCCCCCATGGGTCCCAGTTCTGGACTGAACCGAGACTAATGGGCTGACCCGGCCTGAACCAAAGCCCTCTTTTCTACTAGTGGTTGGAGATGCCCTTATGTTAGGTGCTCAGTATTCTTCACGAAGAACAGCAACCTACTAGTATAGCGGAAGCGCCCGAGTGAAATACAATTTGCTTCCTTATTGTATATACACCCCATATGAGGATTTTTTAATAATTAAGCAAAAAGTCAAAATGTTTCAAAAGTATTTTTAGATTAAACTTGACTTTGTTTTGCACTAGTATATAAATTTTCACAAAAAAAACCAACATTGAATTCAGGTCAAAAAATACAAGATTTATTTGCTATTATAGGTCACTACCACACTATTTTGACCGAAAATTTGTCTCTTTTTTTTAAAAAAAAAGAAGTCAAAGAGTGATTTTATTTTTGTGAGATTTTTCTCAGAAGTATAATAAAAGGTCAAGTTTATTTTAAAATTATTTTTAGTTTTTATGACTTTTTGTTGAATTGCTAATTTATTTTTTCCATATAAGGTACTCTCTCCGCCCCATAATATAAAAACATTTTTGTTAGAAGGGAGAGAGGGATTTGGTGGAATAGTTTTTTGTATTGCTTGAGCCTCATGGACATATATATAGGAGTACATGATCATCTTGGAGTACAAGGCACGACAGAATAATATCCTACGCTATCCTAGCTTTCCTAATAATCACGATACTCAACATCCCCCCGCAGTCACAACGGTAGCGACGTAGCCAGTTAGACTGGAGAAGAATCTGAAGTTAAGCCGACGGACACCCCCCACAGTCATAACGATCGACGCATCGCGAAAGTTGTGGCTGGAGTGGAAACCGACGAGGTTGCTCGAGTAAGGCGGTAGCCCTTTGTGCCGTTTGTCGAGGTAGCCGAGAGTGTAGGTGGTGTAGCCGTGGTCGAGGTAGCCGTGCAAAGAACGCCGTGGTCGGTGTCGAGTCGGGGGTCGCCAGTGTCGAGGTAGTCGCCGTGGAGCCGCGGAAGAAGAGCAGCGGCGGCGGCGGCCTAAGGAGGAGGAGGCGGCGGCTAGAGAAGGACGCGGCACCGATGCTCGAAGTAGGCGATAATGAACCCGACAGCATGACGAAGACCGTCGTGGATGGTGATGTTCCCGCGCCAAGAGAAGCGGCGCGGCGCATATCACGTGGAAGTCAACGCGCGTGGACGGCGGTGGACCGCGGGCTGCATCGTTACGACCCAAAGTGGCGACGCAATGGCAGCGGGCAGGTCGGGGCGACGACAGAGAAGACCTCAGGGCGGTTGCAGGGATCGCGTGCCACGCTTGCGGCAGCGCGAGGGTCGGTGCAACCTGGGGGACGGCCTGGAGCGGACGGCCTCGGTGCGGCGGTTGACCGCGGGCCGCGGCACTACAGCCCGAAGGGGCGACGCAGCAGCAGCGCGCGAGGTGGTGCAACTACAAAAGAACCATGGGACTGCGGTGGCC
>CM038678.1:666020648-666075648 GCA_021605205.1 Aegilops longissima
CACACGCAAGATCATGGTGATGGCATAGCAATGAGAGGGGAGAGTGTATGTCCACGTACCCTCGTAGACCGTAAGCGGAAGTGTTATTACAACGCGGTTGATGTAGTCGACGTCTTCACGATCCGACCGATCCAAGTACCGAACGCACGGCACCTCCGAGTTCAGCACACGCTCAGCTCGATGACGATCCCCGGGCTCCGATCCAGCAAAGCGTCGGGGATGAGTTCCGCAAGACGACGGCGTGGTGACGATGATGATGCTCCACCGGCGCAGGGCTTCGCCTAAGCTCCGCGACGATATGACCAAAGTGGAATATGGTGGAGGGGGCACCGACACGCTAAGGAACGATCCGTAGATCAACTTGTGTGTCATGGGGTGCCCCCTGCCTCGTATATAAAGGAGCAAGGGGTGCGGCCGGCCCTAGGAGGAGGCGCGCTGAGGAGTCCTACTCCCACCGAGTAGGACTCCCCTTTCCTAGTTGGATTAGGACTTGGGGAGGAAAGAGAAAGGGGGGCGCCGCCCCCCCCCTTCCTTGTCCTATTCGGACTAGGGGGGAGGGGGCGCGCGGCCTGCCCTGGCCGGCCCTCCTCTTCTCCCTCATGTCCCACTAAGGCCCATTAACCCCCGGGAGGGTTCCGGTAACCCCCCGGTGTTCCGGTAAAATCCCGATTTCACCCGGAACTATTCCGACGTCCAAACATTGGCTTCCAATATATCAATCTTTATGTCTCGACCATTTCGAGACTCCTCGTCATGTCCGTGATCACATCCGGGACTCCGAATAAACTTCAGTACATCAAAACTTATAAACTCGTAATAAACTGTCATCGTAATGTTAAGCGTGCGGACCCTACGGGTTCGAGAACTATGCAGACATGACCTAGAACTATTCTCTGTCAATAACCAATAGCGGAACCTGGATGCTCATATTGGTTCCTACATATTCTTCGAAGATCTTTATCGGTCAAACCGCATAACGACATACGTTGTTCCCTTTGTCATCGGTATGTTACTTACCCGAGATTCGATCGTCGGTATCCAATACCTAGTTCAATCTCGTTACTGGCAAGTCTCTTTACTCGTTCCGTAATACATCATCTCACAACTAACTCATTAGTTGCAATGCTTGCAAGGCTTATGTGATGTGTATTACCGAGAAGGCCTAGAGATACCTCTCCGACAATCGGAGTGACAAAACCTAATCTCGAAATACGCCAACCCAACATGTACCTTTGGAGACACCTGTAGTACTCCTTTATAATCACCCAGATTACGCCAGGACGCTTGGTAGCACCAAAGTGTTCCTCCGTAAACGGAGTTGCATAATCTCATAGTTACATGAACATGTATAAGTCATGAAGAAAGCAATAGCAATATACTAAACGATCAAGTGCTAGGCTAACGGAATGGGTCATGTCAATCACATCATTCTCCTAATGATGTGACCCCATTAATCAAATAACAACACATGTCTATGGTTAGGAAACATAACCATCTCGATTAATGAGCTAGTCAAGTAGAGGCATACTAGTGACTATATGTTTGTCTATGTATTCACACATGTATTATGTTTCCGGTTAATACAATTCTAGCATGAATAATAAACATTTATCATGATATGAGGAAATGAATAATAACTTTATTATTGCCTCTAGGGCATATTTCCTTCAGCCTCCCACTTGCACTAGAGTCAATAATCTAGATTACACAAGAATGATTCTAACACCCATGGAGTCTTGGTGCTGATCATGTTTTGCTCGAGGAAGAGGCTTAGTCAACGGGTCTGCAATATTCAGATCCGTATGTATCTTGCAAATCTCTATGTCTCCCACTTGGACTTGGTCCCGAATGGAATTGAAGCGTCTCTTGATATGCTTGGTCCTCTTGTGAAATCTGGATTCCTTTGCCAAGGCAATTGCACCAAGATTGTCACGAAGATCTTCATTGGTCCCGATGCACTAGGTATGACACCTAGATCGAAATGAACTCTTTCATCCAGACTCCTTCATTTGCTACTTCGAAGCAGCTATGTACTCCGCTTCACATGTAGATCCCGCCACGACGCTTTGTTTAGAACTGCACCAACCGACAGCTCCACCGCTTAATAAAAACACGATCCGGTTTGCGATTTAGAATCGTCCGGATCAGTGTCAAAGCTTGCATCGACGTAACCATTTACAACTAGCTCTTTGTCACCTCCATATCGAGAAACATATCCTTAGTCCTTTTCGTATTTCAGGATGTTCTTGACCGCTGTCCATGATCCACTCTGGATTACTTTGGTACCTTCCTGCCAAGCTTATTGCTAAGCATACGTCAGTCTAGTACACAGCATTGCATACATGATAGAGCCTATGGCTGAAGCATAGGAACATCTTTCATTTTCTCTCTATCTTCTGCTTGTGGTCGGGCATTGAGTCCGACTCAATTTCACACCTTGTAATACTGGTAAAAATCCTTTCTTTGCCTGATCCATTTTGAACTTTTTCAAAACTTTATCAAGGTATGTGCTTTGTGAAAGTCCAATTAAGCGCCTTGATCTATCTCTATAGATCTTGATGCCCAATATGTAAGCAGCTTCACCGAGGTCTTTCATTGAAAAACTTTTATTCAAGTATCCTTTTATGCTATCCAGAAATTCTATAGTCATTTCCAATTAATAATATGTCGTCCACATATAATATCGAAAATGCTACTGAGCTCCCACTCACTTTCTTGTAAATACAGGCTTCTCCAAAAGTCTCAGATAAAACCATATGCTTTGATCACACTATCAAAGCGCTTATTCCAACTCCGAGAGGCTTGCACTGCACCATAAATTGATCGCTGGAGCTTGCACACTTTGTTAGCACCTTTTGGATCAACAAAACCTTCTCGTTGCATCATATACAACTCTTCTTCTAGAAATCCATTCAAGAATGCAGCTTTTACATCCATTTGCCAAATTTCATAATCATAAAATGCAGCAATTGCTAACATGATTCAGACAGACTTAAGCATCGCTACTGGTGAGAAAGTCTCATCGTAGTCAACTCCTTGAACTTGTCGAAAACCTTTTGCAACAAGTCGAGCTTTATAGACAGTTACATTACCATCAGCGTCAGTCTTCTTCTTAAAGATCCATTTATTCTCAATGGCTTGCCGATCATCGGGCAAGTCAACCAATGTCCATACTTTGTTCTCATACATGGATCCCATCTCAGATTTCATGGCTTCCAGCCATTTTGCGGAATCTGGGCTCACCATCGCTTCTTCATAGTTTGTAGGTTCACCATGGTCAAGTAACATGACTTCCAGAATAGGATTACCGCACCACTCAAGTGCGGATCTTACTCTAGTTGACCTCGTAGTTCAAGAGAAACTTGATCTGAAGTTTCATGATCATCATCATTAACTTCCTCACTAATTGGTGTAGGTGTCACAGGAACAGATTTCTGTGATGAACCATTTTCCAATAAGGGAGCTGGTACTGTTACCTCATCAAGTTCTACTTTTCTCCCACTCCTTTCGAGAGAAACTCCTTCTCTAGAAAGGATCCATTCTTAGCAACGAATGTCTTGCCTTCGGATCTGTGAGAGAAGGTGTACCCAAATGTTTCCTTTGGGTATCCTATGAAGACACATTTTTCTGATTTGGGTTCAAGCTTATCAGGTTGAAGTTTTTTCACATAAGCATCGCAGCCCCAAACTTTTAGAAATGACAACTTTGGTTTCTTGCCAAACCATAGTTCATAAGGAGTCGTCTTAACGGATTTTGATGGTGCCCTATTTAACGTGAATGCGGTTGTCTCTAAAGCATAACCCCAAAATGATAGCGGTAAATCGGTAAGAGACATCATAGATCGCACCATATCTAGTAAAGTACGATTCGACGTTCGGACACACCATTACGCTGTGGTGTTCGGTGGCGTTAGTTGCTAAACTATTCCGCAATTTTTCAAATGTAGACCAAACTCAGAACTCAAATATTCTCCTCCACGATCAGATCGTAGAAATTTTATTTTCTTGTTACGATGATTTTCAACTTCACTCTGAAATTCTTTGAACTTTTCAAATGTTTCAGATTTATGCTTCATTAAGAAGATATACCCATATCTGCTTAAATCATCTGTGAAGGTGAGAAAATAACGATATCCGCCACGAGCTTCAACATTCATCGGACCACATACATCAGTATGTATGATTTCCAACAGATCTGTTGCTCTCTCCATCGAACCGGAGAACGGTGTTTTAGTCATCTTGCCTATGAGGCACGGTTCATAAGTACCAAGTGATTCATAATCAAGTGATTCCAAAAGTCCATCAAGATGGAGTTTCTTCATGCGCTTTACACCGATATGACCTAAACGGCGATTACCACAAATAAGTTGCACTATCATTATTAACTTTGCATCTTTTGGCTTCGACATTATGAATATGTGTATTACTACTATCGAGATTTAATAAAATAGACCACTCTTCAAGGGTGCATGACCATAAAAGATATTACTCATATAAATAGAACAACCATTATTCTCTGATTTAAATGAATAACCGCCTCGCATCAAACAAGATCCAGATATAATGTTCATGCTCAACGCTGGCACCAAATAACAATTATTAAGGTCTAAAACTAATCCGAAGGTAGATGTAGAGGTAGCGTGCCGACCGCGATCACATCGACTTTGGAACCGCTTCCCACGCCGCATTGTCACCTCGTCCTTTGCGGTGCTCGCTTATTCCGTAGTCCCTGTTTTGAGTTGCAAATATTAGCAATGTAACCAATATCAAATACCCAGTGCTACTACGAGCTCTAGTAAGGTACACATCAATAACATGTATATCACATATACCTTTGTTCACCTTGCCATCCTTCTTATCTGCCAAATACTTGGGGCAGTTCCGCTTCAAAGGACCGGTTTGCTTGCGGTAGAAACACCCGGCCAGGCTTAGGTCCAGACTTGGGTTTCTTCTCTTGAGCAGCAACTTTCTTGCTATTCTTTTGAAGTTCCCTTCTTCTTCCCTTTGCCCTTTTCTAGAAACTAGTGGTCTTATTGACCATCAACACTTGATGCTCTTTCTTGATTTCTACCTCCGCAGCTTTTAGCATTGCGAAGAGCTCGGAATTGTCTTGGTCATCCCTTGCATATTATAGTTCATCACGAAGCTCTTGTAGCTTGGTGGCGTGATTGGGGAATTCATCAATGACACTATCATCCGGAAGATTAACTCCAGTTGAATCAAGTGATTATTATACCCAGACATTTTGAGTATATGTTCACCGATGTAACTATTCTCCTCCATCTTGCAGCTATAGAACTTATTGGAGACTTCATATCTCTCAATCCGGGCATTTGCTTGAAATATTAACTTCAACTCTTGGAACATCTCATATGCTCCATGACGCTCAAAACGTCGTTGAAGACCCGGTTCTAAGCCGTAAAGCATGGCACACTCGAACTATAGAGTAGTCATCAGCTTTGCTCGCCAGACGCTCACAACTTCGGCGTTGTTCTCGCAAAGAGGCACGCACCCAGCGGTGCTTCGGGATTTAATTCTTTGTGCAGCAATGAGGATAATCCTCAAATTACGGACCCAGTCCGTGTAATTGCTACCATCATCTTTCAAGTTTGCTTTCTCAAGGAACGCATTAAAATTCAACGGAACAACAAAGACGAGCCATCTATCTACAAGAAACATAGACAAGCAAAATACTATCGGTACTAAGTTCATGATAAATTTAAGTTCAAATAATCATATTAAAAACTCCCACTTAGACAGACATCTCTCTAGTCATCTAAGTGATTACGTGATCCAAATCAACTAAACCATAACCGATCATCACGTGAGATGGAGTAGTTTTCAATGGTGAACATCACTATGTTGATCATATCTACTATATGATTCACGCCGACCTTTCGGTCTCCGTGTTCCGAGGCCATATCTGCATATGCTAGGCTCGTCAAGTTTAAATGAGTATTCTGCGTGTGCAAAACTGGCTTGCACCCGTTGTAGATGGACGTGAGCTTATCACACCCGATCATCACGTGGTGTCCGGGCACGACGAATTTGGCAACGGTGCATACTCGTGGAGAACACGTCTTGATAATTTTAGTGAGAGATCCTCTTAAAATGCTACCGTCAATCAAAGCAAGATAAGATGCATAAAGGATAAACATCACATGCAATCAATATAAGTGATATGATATGGCCATCATCATCTTGTGCTTGTGATTCCATCTCCGGCACCGTCATGATCACCATCGTCACCGGCGCCGACACCTTGATCTCCATCATAGCATCGTTGTCGTCTCGCCAACTATTGCTTCTACGACTATCGCTACTGCTTAGTGATAAAGTAAAGCAATTACATGGCGCTTGCATTTCATACAATAAAGCGACAACCATATGGCTCTCGCCAGATTGCCGATAACTCGGTTACAAAACATGATCATCTCATACAATAAAATATAGCATCACGCCTTGACCATATCACATCACAACATGCCCTGCAAAAACAAGTTAGACGTCCTCTACTTTGTTGTTGCAAGTTTTACGTGGCTGCTACGGGCTGAGCAAGAACCGTTCTTACCTACGCATCAAAACCACAACGATAGTTTGTCAAGTTGGTGCTGTTTTAACCTTCGCAAGGACCGGGCGAGCCACACTCGGTTCAACTAAAGTGAGAGAGATGACACCCGCCGGTCACCTTTAAGCAACGAGTGCTCAAGCGGTGAAACCAGTCTCGCGTAAGCGTCGTGTAATGTCGGTCCGGCCGCTTCATCTCACAATACCGCCAACCAAAGTATGACATGCTGGTAAGCAGATGACTTATATCGCCCACAACTCACTTGTGTTCTACTCGTGCATATGACATCAACGCATAAAACCAGGCTCGGATGCCACTGTTGGGGAACGAGTAATTTCAAAATTTTCCTACGCACACGCAAGATCATGGTGATGGCATAGCAACGAGAGGAGAGTGTATGTCCACGCACCCTCGTGAGACCGTGGCGGAAGTGTTATAACAACGCGGTTGATGTAGTCGTGCGCCTTCACGATCCGACCGATCCAAGTACCGAACGCACGGCACCTCCGAGTTCAGCACACGCTTAGCTCGATGACGATCCCGGGCTCCGATCCAGCAAAGCGTCGGGGATGAGTTCCACAAGACGACGGCGTGGTGACGATGATGATGCTCCATCGGCGCGGGGCTTCGCCTAAGCTCCGCGACGATATGACCGAAGTGGAATATGGTGGAGGGGGGCACCGGACACGGCTAAGGAACGATCCGTAGATCAACTTGTGTGTCATGGGGTGCCCCCGTGCCCCCGTATATAAAGGAGCAAGGTGGGGTGCGGCCGGCCCTAGGAGGAGGCGCGCCGAGGAGTCCTACTCGCCACCGAGTAGGACTCCCCCTTCCTAGTTGGATTAGGACTTGGGGAGGAATGAGAAAGGGGCCCGCCTCTTCCTTGTCCTATTCGGACTAGGGGGGGGCGCGCGCCTGCCCTGGCCGGCCCTCCTCTTCTCCCTCACGGCCCACTAAGGCCCAATAACCCCGGAGGGTTCCGTAACCCAGCGGTGTTCCGTAAAATCCGATTTCACCCGAACTATTCAAGTCCAAACATAGGCTTCCAATATATCAATCTTTATGTCTCGACCATTTCGAGACTCCTCGTCATGTCCGTGATCACATCCGGGACTCGAATAAACTTCGTACATCAAAACTTATAAACTCATAATAAACTGTCATCGTAACGTTAAGCGTGCAAGGACCCTACGGGTTCGAGAACTATGTAGACATGACCTAGAACCATTCTTGGTCAATAACCAATAGCGGAACCTGGATGCCCATATTGGTTCCTACATATTCTTCAAGATCTTTATCGGTCAAACCGCATAACGACATAATGTTGTTCCCTTTGTCATCGGTATGTTACTTACCCGAGATTCGATCGTCGGTATCCAATACCTAGTTCAATCTCAATTCATCGGCAAGTCTCTTTACTGCTCCGTAATACATCATCTCACAACTAACTTATTAGTTGCAATGCTTGCAAGGCTTATGTGATGTGTATTACCGAGAAGGCCTAGAGATACCTCTCCGACAATCGGAGTGACAAAACCTAATCTCGAAATACGCCAACCCAACATGTACCTTTGGAGACACCTGTAGTACTCCTTTATAATCACCCAGTTACATTGTGACGTTTGGTAGCACCCAAAGTGTTCCTCCGGTAAACGGGAGTTGCATAATCTCATAGTTACAGGAACATGTATAAGTCATGAAGAAAGCAATAGCAATATACTAAACGATCAAGTGCTAGGCTAACGGAATGGGTCATGTCAATGTAGCGACCCGACCCGAATGGATCAAGACTCTGTGCTTTCGTGTCATCCCTGGATCGGTATGCTGACACACACAGTACTCGAAGGATTTATAACAGAGGTAAATCACATGTATAAAGTAACGTAAATACTATTACCTCGATCCAAATATATAGCGGAAGCAACAAGGTTGTGGATTCCCATCAACACCAACGACAAAGTTGAGTATAGGAAATCGTAACCCTAACGTATCACTTACTCATCGTCTGAAAAGTCCGCAACATGAAAAGTTGCAGCCCGAGAACGGGTCAGCACTTGGAATATGCTGGCAATGTAACACGTAGAGAATAATGAAAGAATAAGCCTATACTACATGCATATATGGCTGGTGGAAAAGCTCTATGGTTACAGTTTTTGCGAAAAGCCAATTTTTCCCTACTTCAAAGGAATAAATTTATTTAACTATCATGGTGGTTGTTGAACATTGAGAATGGTTGACAGCATCCTCAATCCCAACTAAAAAGTACTCATTACACCCAAACAAAGTTAATTAAAGTAACATGATGAGATCAACAGGATATCCAGGTACTAGATACTCAAAATTGTCCATAACCGGGGACACGGCTAATCATGATTAGTTTGTACACTCTGCAGAGGTTTGCGCACTTTTCCCCACAAGACTCGATCGCCTCCGTTTGGTTTCTCGCACTACATGGTGTTTGAGAAACGGATGACCGAGACATAGTCTTCGAAGCGCTAGCACCTTACATGTGGGTAGACCGTACCAACCTACATCCCCTACATCCGCTAGTCTGCCCGTAAGAGTTCGCACAACTTAGTCAACTACGCCAGAGCCCATAATGGCTTGTGGCTGCACACGGAAGTTTCTAGTTTGAATAATCTCATGATCCCTTTGGGCCAGGTGGCGGTCCAAGAAATACAGTAAATCCTGTCTACCTGTGCCTTGACAGCAAGTCCTGGAATAGCCAGTGCCTCAATCCACCCAGATGTGTGTTTAAGTTGCCACCTTAGATAAACCATTAATTATCAATCTCACATCTGTCATGGATATTCACTTAAACCCAATCCACGCTCACTAGCATAGCATGGCGTAATAAGCAAGCGAGAAGTAACTACCAAAGGTTCATAAGTAAAACAGGTAATAGGTACTACCTCAATCTACTTCCCATCCCACAATTTAATTAGATCCTAACCATGCAAGTGTTTGAGGATTGATCTAATGCATAAAAACTGGGTAGTAGAAAAGATATGATCAAGTGTTACTTGCCTCGCAAAGTTGATGAAGATGATTCGCACTCAAAACTCTTGATAGCTCTACTCGTCACACTCCGTCAATCTATCGTAATCAAGCAATAGTAACCACACATAAGCAATCACTCAAAAGATCGGAAAGAATGAAGAAAACAATTCGGAAAACGTCAAAACCAAATCAAATAACTCTTGCAGCATAAAACAATTTCTAACAGTACCAAAATTATGTGAATTTGGCCTTATCAGAAAGTTTAGGTCAAGAGCTTCGATTAGCAAAAAGAATCAACTAAATCGGAGTTACGAAACTCAAGTTATGATCAAACGAAGTTCAAATACAAATCTGTTTGAATTCAAATTTTAAAACTTTCGAAAACGTGTTTGAGTTGTATTACTGGATAGAGGAGATCATAACGAAGAAGTGGGCATTGGTTTCGTTGAATTCCGACTTACGAGTAAAAAGTTATGATCGTTTGAAGATTAGGGACTACGGATAGGTCCATGACGGAAATTAAAAATAAAAAGAAAAATCTATCGAGCGAACGCTCGCTAAACAAAACCGGAAAGAAAAACCGGCGAGAAAACAGATCTAGGGTTTTGGAAAGAAAACCGAAACGAAAAACCGATCTAGAAAACCGATCTAGAAAACGTGACGCGGCGCAGGGCTAGTACCTCGAAGAGGCGAGGGGCTCCGGCTCCGGCATGCATAGGGCGGCGGCGGCGGGCGGCAAGGGCGGCATGGCGCGGCGGCGGCAATGGCTATGCAATGGCGGCGGCACAGCTGGCTTTGCTGCTGCTGCTTTCTTTGTGGAGGAGAGGAGAGTTGATTTGATGTGTTGAGGGGGGGTGCTTGGGTATTTATATTGGGAGGGAGGGTTTCACTTGGGGTAGGGGGCAAGAAATAGACTAGGATTAGGAAACAAGAGGAAATAGATCTAGGAATAGATACGGAATAAACGAAGTAGGAAAAGAGTCCTACTAGGACTTGGAAAAAGGAAAAGGAAGCGGCTCCCTTGCTCCCTTGGGTGCGTGCGCGCGCGATGGCCTTGTGGCCTTGGCCGGCCGGCGGCTAGCGGCTTGGGCCTTCGGCCCAAGGCGCTGCAGTTTTTTTTTAACAAAATTTTCAGAGAACTAAAATAAAAAAAAACAAAATGACTAAAACATTTATATAGGCATATAGTATACCAAAATTTGCAGAATTTTTTTTTCTACAACATGGACATTATTATAGCATTAAATGAAATACACACAAATTTAAATAAAGTAAAGAGTGCTTCAGCTCTAATAAAATTCAATAAAAATCATTTTAAAAATACCAAAATGAATTCAAATTTAATCCTCTCAATTTTCTGTTATATGGAATCATGTTACCCTATTTCCCATATATTTTATTTTTGGAGAATTTTTTTTTGAATAAAACTCAAATAACTCCAAACTGAAAATAAATTCAGAAGAACTTTGAATTTATTTCTTTGAACTCCCAACTCATATTTCATATGTTTTGAAGAAGTCATTTTATCCTCGCTCGTGAAAATCATTGAGTTGCATAAAGTTTCAGAATTGGAAAATATTTTCCAAATGAAATTCAAATATTTTCAACACCCTTGTCATTTAAATAAATGGAAGAAGTCATGTCATCTTCTCTCCGTGGTTTTGTGATGAAAAGAATTTGAATTCCGAAGATCATAAAAGCAAAATGAAAGTTTGTGAAAGTCCTTTTATTCCCTCTCATTTAACTTTCAAAAGTTTCAATTCACTCACTTTCACCAATCAATCAAACAATCAGCCAAAACTATCTATTTGTTTATAACATTCCAAAATTTAGAATTTTGGGATGTTACTCTATCTCTATAGATCTTGATGCCCAATATGTAAGAAGCTTCACCGAGGTCTTTCATTGAAATTTTTTATTCAAGTATCCTTTATGCTATCCAGAAATTCTATATCATTTCCAATTAATAATATGTCGTCCACATATAATATCGAAATGCATGAGCTCCCACTCACTTTCTTGTAAATACAGCTTCCAAAAGTCTCAGAAAACCATATGCTTTGATCACACTATCAAAGCGCTTATTCCAACTCCGAGAGGCTTGCACTGCACCATAAATTGATCGCCGGAGCTTGCACACTTTGTTAGCACCTTTTGGATCAACAAAACCTTCGTTGCATCATATACAACTCTTCTTCTAGAAATCCATTCAAGAATGCAGTTTTACATCCATTTTCCAAATTTCATAATCATAAAATGCAGCAATTGCTAACATGATTCGGACAGACTTAAGCATCGCCATCGGTGAGAAAGTCTCATCCTAGTCAACTCCTTTAACTTGTCGAAACCTTTGCAACAAGTCGAGCTTTATAGACGTACATTACCATCAACGCTGCCTTCTTCTTAAAGATCCATTTATTCTCAATGGCTTGCCGATCATCGGGCAAGTCAACCAAAGTCCATACTTTCTTCTCATACATGGATCCCATTCAGATTTCATGGCTTCCAGCCATTTTATGGAATCTGGGCTCACCATCACTTCTTCATAGTTTGTAGGTTCACCATGGTCAAGTAACATGACTTCCGAATAGGATTACCATCACTCAGCGGATCTTACTCTAGTTGACCCACGAGTTCAAGAGAAACTTGATCTCAAGTTTCATGATCATCATCATTAACTTCCTCACTAATTGGTGTAGGTGTCACAGAACAGATTTCGTGATGAACCATTTTCCAATAAGGGAGCTGGTATCTACCTCATCAAGTTCTACTTTTCTCCCACTCACTTCTTTCGAGAGAAACCTTCTAGAAAGGATCCATTCTTAGCAACGAATGTCTTGCCTTCGGATCTGTGATAGAAGGTGTACCCAACTGTTCTTTGGGTATCCTATGAAGACACATTTTCCGATTTGGGTTCAAGCTTATCAGGTTGAAGTGTTTTCACATAAGCATCGCAGCCCCAAACTTTCAGAACGACAACTTTGGTTTCTTGCCAAACCATAGTTCATAAGGAGTCGCCTTAACGGATTTTGATGGTGCCCTATTTAACGTGAATGCGCCGCCTCTAAAGCATAACCCCAAAATGATAGCGTAAATCGGTAAGAGACATCATAGATCGCACCATATCTAGTAAAGTACGACACGACGCTCGACACACCATTACGCTGTGGTGTTCCAGTATGCGTTAGTAAACTATTCCGCAATTTTTCAAATGTAGACCAAACTCAGAACTCAAATATTCTCTCCACGATCAGATCATAGAAATTTTATTTTCTTGTTACGATGATTTTCAACTTCACTCAAATTCTTTTGAACTTTTCAAATGTTTCAGATTTATGCTTCATTAAGAAGATATACCCATATCTGCTTAAATCATCCGTGAAGGTGAGAAAATAACGATATCCGCCACGAGCTTCAACATTCATCGGACCACATACATCAGATGTATGATTTCCAACAGATCTTGTTTTCCATCGAACCGAGAACGGTGTTTTAGTCATCTTGCCTATGAGGCACGGTTCGCAAGTACCAAGTGATTCATAATCAAGTGATTCCAAAAGTCCATCAAGATGGAGTTTCTTCATGCGCTTTATAATCGATATGACTAAACGGCAAAGCACAAATAAGTTGCACTATCATTATTAACTTTGCATCTTTTGGCTTCACATTATGAATATGTGTATTACTACTATCGAGATTTAATAAAATAGACCACTCTTCAAGGGTGCATGACCATAAAAGATATTACTCATATAAATAGAACAACCATTATTCTCTGATTTAAATGAATAACCATCTCGCATCAAACAAGATCCAGATATAATGTTCATGCTCAACGCTGGCACCAAATAACAATTATTAAGGTCTAAAACTAATCCCAAGGTAGATGTAGAGGTAGCGTCAATCCGATCACATCGATTTTGGAACCGCTTTCCCACGCTGCATTGTCACCTCGCCCTTGCCAAGTGTTTCGCTATTCCAGAGTCCCTGCTTTGAGTTGCAAATATTAGCAATGTAACCAAGATCAAATACCCAGTGCTACTACGAGCTCTAGTAAGGTACACATCAAT
Organism: Aegilops longissima; assembly: GCA_021605205.1. Classification (NCBI taxonomy): domain Eukaryota; kingdom Viridiplantae; phylum Streptophyta; class Magnoliopsida; order Poales; family Poaceae; genus Aegilops; species Aegilops longissima. Next base: position 666,034,286 of record CM038678.1, read on the forward strand.
AACATGTATATCACATATACCTTTGTTCACCTTGCCATCCTTCTTATCCACCAAATACTTGGGGCAGTTCCGCCTCAAAGGACCGTTTGTTTAGAGAAACACTGGCCAGTGCTTAGGTCCAGACTTGGGTTTCTTCTCTGAGCAGCAACTTTCTTGCTATTCTTTTGAAGTTCCCTCTTCTTCCCTTTGCCCTTTTCTTGAAACTAGTTGTCTTGTTGACCATCAACACTTGATGCTCTTTTCTTGATTTCTACCTCCGCAACTTTTAGCATTGCTAAGAGCTCGGAATTGTCTTGGTCATCCTTGCATATTATAGTTCATCACGAAGCTCTTGTAGCTTGGTGGCGTGATTGGAGAATTCTGTCAATGACACTATCATCCCAAAGATTAACTACCAGCTTGAATCAAGTGATTATTATACCCAGCATTTTGAGTATATGTTCACCGACGTAACTATTCTCTCCATCTTGCAGCTATAAAACTTATTGAGACTTCATATCTCTCAATCCGGCATTTTCTTGAAATATTAACTTCAACTCTTGAACATCTCATATGCTCCATGACGCTCAAAACGCCGTTGAAGACCCGGTTCTAAGCCGTAGCATGGCACAATCGAACTATAGAGTAGTCATCGCTTTGCTCGCCAGATGTTCACAACTCGCGTTGTTTCAAGAGAGTTCGCACCCAGCCGTGCTTCCAGATCGTAATTTTTTGCAGCAATGAGGATAATCTCAAGTTACGGACCCAGTCCTGTAATTGCTACCATCATCTTTCAACTTGCTAAGCATCGTCAGTCTGGTACACAGCATTGCATACATGATAGAGCCTATGGCTGAAGCATAGGAACATCTTTCATTTTCTCTCTATCTTCTGCTGTGGTCGGGCATTGAGTCGACTCAATTTCACACCTTGTAATACAAAAATCCTTTCTTTGCCTGATCCATTTTGAACTTTTTCAAAACTTTATCAAGGTATGTGCTTTGTGAAAGTCCAATTAAGCGCCTTGATCTATCTCTATAGATCTTGATGCCCAATATGTAAGAAGCTTCACCGAGGTCTTTCATTGAAATTTTTTATTCAAGTATCCTTTATGCTATCCAGAAATTCTATATCATTTCCAATTAATAATATGTCGTCCACATATAATATCGAAATGCTACTGAGCTCCCACTCACTTTCTTGTAAATACAGCTTCTCCAAAAGTCTCAGAGAAAACCATATGCTTTGATCACACTATCAAAGCGCTTATTCCAACTCCGAGAGGCTTGCACTGACCATAAATTGATCGCCGGAGCTTGCACACTTTGTTAGCACCTTTTGGATCAACAAAACCTTCTGGTTGCATCATATACAACTCTTCTTCTAGAAATCCATTCAAGAATGCAGTTTTTACATCCATTTTCCAAATTTCATAATCATAAAATGCAGCAATTGCTAACATGATTCGGACAGACTTAAGCATCGCTACTGGTGAGAAAGTCTCATCCTAGTCAACTCCTTTAACTTGTCGAAAACCTTTTGCAACAAGTCGAGCTTTATAGACAGTTACATTACCATCAACGTCAGTCTTCTTCTTAAAGATCCATTTATTCTCAATGGCTTGCCGATCATCGGGCAAGTCAACCAAAGTCCATACTTTCTTCTCATACATGGATCCCATCTCAGATTTCATGGCTTCCAGCCATTTTGCGGAATCTGGGCTCACCATCACTTCTTCATAGTTTGTAGGTTCACCATGGTCAAGTAACATGACTTCCGAATAGGATTACCGTACCACTCAGTGCGGATCTTACTCTAGTTGACCTCGTGAGTTCAAGAGAAACTTGATCTGAAGTTTCATGATCATCATCATTAACTTCCTCACTAATTGGTGTAGGTGTCACAGAACAGATTTCGTGATGAACCATTTTCCAATAAGGGAGCTGGTACTGTTACCTCATCAAGTTCTACTTTTCTCCCACTCACTTCTTTCGAGAGAAACTCCTTCTCTAGAAAGGATCCATTCTTAGCAACGAATGTCTTGCCTTCGGATCTGTGATAGAAGGTGTACCCAACTGTTTCCTTTGGGTATCCTATGAAGACACATTTTTCCGATTTGGGTTCAAGCTTATCAGGTTGAAGTGTTTTCACATAAGCATCGCAGCCCCAAACTTTCAGAAACGACAACTTTGGTTTCTTGCCAAACCATAGTTCATAAGGAGTCGTCTTAACGGATTTTGATGGTGCCCTATTTAACGTGAATGCGGCCGTCTCTAAAGCATAACCCCAAAATGATAGCGGTAAATCGGTAAGAGACATCATAGATCGCACCATATCTAGTAAAGTACGATTCGACGCTCGGACACACCATTACGCTGTGGTGTTCCAGTGGCGTTAGTTGCGAAACTATTCCGCAATTTTTCAAATGTAGACCAAACTCAGAACTCAAATATTCTCCTCCACGATCAGATCATAGAAATTTTATTTTCTTGTTACGATGATTTTCAACTTCACTCTGAAATTCTTTGAACTTTTCAAATGTTTCAGATTTATGCTTCATTAAGAAGATATACCCATATCTGCTTAAATCATCTGTGAAGGTGAGAAAATAACGATATCCGCCACGAGCTTCAACATTCATCGGACCACATACATCTGTATGTATGATTTCCAACAGATCTGTTGCTCTCTCCATCGAACCGAGAACGGTGTTTTAGTCATCTTGCCTATGAGGCACGGTTCGCAAGTACCAAGTGATTCATAATCAAGTGATTCCAAAAGTCCATCAAGATGGAGTTTCTTCATGCGCTTTACAATCGATATGACCTAAACGGCAATGCCACAAATAAGTTGCACTATCATTATTAACTTTGCATCTTTTGGCTTCGACATTATGAATATGTGTATTACTACTATCGAGATTTAATAAAAATAGACCACTCTTCAAGGGTGCATGACCATAAAAGATATTACTCATATAAATAGAACAACCATTATTCTCTGATTTAAATGAATAACCATCTCGCATCAAACAAGATCCAGATATAATGTTCATGCTCAACGCGGCACCAAATAACAATTATTAAGGTCTAAAACTAATCCCAAGGTAGATGTAGAGGTAGCGTGCCGACCGCGATCACATCGACTTTGGAACCGCTTTCCCACGCGCATTGTCACCTCGTCCTTTGCCGTGCTCGCTTATTCCGTAGTCCCTGTTTTGAGTTGCAAATATTAGCAATGAACCAGTATCAAATACCCAAAAGCTACTACGAGCTCTAGTAAGGTACACATCAATAACATGTATATCACATATACCTTTGTTCACCTTGCCATCCTTCTTATCCACCAAATACTTGGGGCAGTTCCGCTTCCAAAGGACGGTTTGCTTGCAGAGAAACACTCGATTTCAGGCTTAGGTCCAGACTTGGGTTTCTTCTCTTGAGCAGCAACTTTCTTGCTATTCTTTTGAAGTTCCCTTCTTCTTCCCTTTGCCCTTTTCTTGAAACTAGTTGTCTTGTTGACCATCAACACTTGATGCTCTTTCTTGATTTCTACCTCCGCAACTTTTAGCATTGCGAAGAGCTCGGAATTGTCTTGGTCATCCCTTGCATATTATAGTTCATCACGAAGCTCTTGTAGCTTGGTGGCGTGATTGGAGAATTCTGTCAATGACACTATCATCCGAAAGATTAACTACCGCTTGAATCAAGTGATTATTATACCCGCACATTTTGAGTATATGTTCACCGATGTAACTATTCTCCTCCATCTTGCAGCTATAAAACTTATTGGAGACTTCATATCTCTCAATCCGGCATTTTCTTGAAATATTAACTTCAACTCTTGGAACATCTCATATGCTCCATGACGCTCAAAACGTCGTTGAAGACCCGTTCTAAGCCGTAAAGCATGGCACACTGAACTATAGAGTAGTCATCGGCTTTGCTCGCGGATGTTCACAACTTCGGCGTTGCTCTGCAGCAGGCCTCGCACCCAGCGGTGCTTCCAGACGTAATTCTTTTGTGCAGCAATGAGGATAATCCTCAAATTACGGACCCAGTCCGTGTAATTGCTACCATCATCTTTCAACTTTGCTTTCTCAAGGAACGCATTAAAATTCAACGGAACAACAAAGACGAGCCATCTATCTACAAGAAACATAGACAAGCAAAATACTATCAGGTACTAAGTTCATGATAAATTTAAGTTCAAATAATCATATTAAAAACTCCCACTTAGACAGACATCTCTCTAGTCATCTAAGTGATTACGTGATCCAAATCAACTAAACCATAACCGATCATCACGTGAGATGGAGTAGTTTTCAATGGTGAACATCACTATGTTGATCATATCTACTATATGATTCACGCTTGACCTTTCGGTCTTCGTATTCCGAGGCCATATCTGCATATGCTAGGCTCGTCAAGTTTAACCTGAGTATTCTGCGTGTGCAAAACTGGCTTGCACCCGTTGTAGATGGACGTAGAGCTTATCACACCCGATCATCACGTGGTGTCTGGGCACGACGAACTTTGGCAACGATGCATACTCAGGGAGAACACGTCTTGATAATTTTTAGTGAGAGATCATCTTAAAATGCTATTGTTAATCAAAGCAAGATAAGATGCATAAAGGATAAACATCACATGCAATCAATATAAGTGATATGATATGGCCATCATCATCTTGTGCTTGTGATCTCCATCTCCGGCAATCGCCATGATCACCATCGCCACCGCGCGACACCTTGATCTCCATCGTAGCATCGTTGTCGCCTCGCCAACTATTGCTTCTCGACTATCGCTACTGCTTAGTGATAAAGTAAAGCAATTACATGGAGTTTGCATTTCATACAATAAAGCGACAACCATATGGCTCCTGTCAGTTGCCGATAACTTGGTTACAAAAACATGATCATCTCATACAATAAAATATAGCATCACGTCTTGACCATATCACATCACAACATGCCCTGCAAAAACAAATTAGACGTCCTCTACTTTGTTGTTGCAAGTTTTACGTGGCTGCTACGGGCTGAGCAAGAACCGTTCTTACCTAAGCATCAAAACCACAACGATAGTTTGTCAAGTTGGTGCTGTTTTAACCTTCGCAAGGACCGGGCGTAGCCACACTCGGTTCAACTAAAGTGAGAGAGACAGACACCCGCGGTCACCTTTAAGCAACGAGTGCTCAAGCGGTGAAACCAGTCTCGCGTAAGCGTCTGCGTAATGTCGGTCCGGCCGCTTCATCTCACAATACCACCGAACCAAAGTATGACATGCTGGTAAGCAGATGACTTATATCGCCCACAACTCACTTGTGTTCTACTCGTGCATATGACATCAACGCATAAAACCAGGCTCGGATGCCACTGTTGGGGAACGTAGTAATTTCAAAAAATTTCCTACGCACACGCAAGATCATGGTGATGGCATAGCAACGAGAGGGGAGAGTGTATGTCCACGTACCCTCGTAGACCGTAAGCGGAAGTGTTATAACAACGCGGTTGATGTAGTCATACGTCTTCACGATCCGACCGATCCAAGTACCGAACGCACGGCACCTCCGAGTTCAGCACACGTTCAACTCGATGACGATCCCCGGGCTCCGATCCAGCAAAGCGTCGGGGATGAGTTCCGTCAGCACGACGGCGTGGTGACGATGATGATGCTCCACCGGCACAGGGCTTCGCCTAAGCTCCGCGGCGATATGACCGAAGTGGAATATGGTGGAGGGGGCACCGCACACGGCTAAGGAACGATTCGTAGATCAACTTGTGTGTCATGGGGTGCCCCTGCCCCAGATATAAAGGAGCAAGGGGTGCGGCCGCCCTAGGAGGAGGCGCCGAGGAGTCCTACTCCCACCGGAGTAGGACTCCCCCCTTCCTAGTTGGATTAGGACTTGGGGAGGGAAAGAGAGGCGCCGCCCCTTCCTTGTCCTATTCGGACTAGGGGAGGGGCGCTGCCTGCCCTGGCCGCCCTCCTCTTCTCCCTCATGGCCCACTAAGGCCCATTAACCCCGGGAGGGTTCCGGTAACCCCGGTGTTCCAGGTAAAATCCGATTTCACCCGGAATTATTCCGAACTCCAAACATAGGCTTCCAATATATCAATCTTTATGTCTCGACCATTTCGAGACTCCTCGTCATGTCCGTGATCACATCCGGGACTCCGAATAAACTTCGGTACATCAAAACTTATAAACTCATAATAAACTGTCATTGTAACGTTAAGCGTGCGGACCCTACGGGTTCGAGAACTATGTAGACATGACCTAGAACTATTCTCGGTCAATAACCAATAGCGGAACCTGGATGCCCATATTGGTTCCTACATATTCTTCAAAGATCTTTATCGGTCAAACCGCATAACGACATACGTAGTTCCCTTTGTCATCGGTATGTTACTTACCCGAGATTCGATCGTCGGTATCCAATACCTAGTTCAATCTCGTTACCGCAAGTCTCTTTACTCGCTCCATAATACATCATCTCACAACTAACTTATTAGTTGCAATGCTTGCAAGGCTTATGTGATGTGTATTACCGAGAAGGCCTAGAGATACCTCTCCGACAATCGGAGTGACAAAACCTAATCTCAAATACGCCAACCCAACATGTACCTTTGGAGACACCTGTAGTACTCCTTTATAATCACCCAGCTTACATTGTGACGCTTGGTAGCACCAAAGTGTTCCTCCGTAAACGGAGTTGCATAATCTTATAGTTACAGGAACATGTATAAGTCATGAAGAAAGCAATAGCAATATACTAAACGATCAAGTGCTAGGCTAACAAAATGGGTCATGTCAATCACATCATTCTCCTAATGATGTGACCCCATTAATCAAATAACAACACATGTATATGGTTAGGAAACATAACCATCTTTGATTAATGAGCTAGTCAAGTAGAGGCATACTAGTGACTATATGTTTGTCTATGTATTCACACATGTATTATGTTTCCGGTTAATACAATTCTAGCATGAATAATAAACATTTATCATGATATGAGGAAATAAATAATAACTTTATTATTGCCTCTAGGGCATATTTCCTTCACTCTTTCCTTTTGTCGAAGTGGAATCGTAGAACAGAATGTGATACGATGAGATAGAATGCAATAGAAATAGAACCAAGGATAGCGAACGGGTTACCTACTCCTAAGGGTCAAAGCAAGCCCTTTAATTCAATTCTTTATTCTTACATTAAAATTCTTACATTAAAGAATGAATAAAATCTCCCAAGTAGGATTCGAACCTCGACCGATCAGTTAACAACCGACCGCCTACCATTTGAGCTCTTGAGGAACAAGGGGGATTCGACCTCCTAGAGTTCAACTCCTGCCTCAACCCATGAACAATATGAGTCCAAGCTTCTTTTGTAACTCCCATAATTTCTTCAGTAGTGGCTCTGCTCCATGCCTCATTTCATATGGAAGCCCAAAGTGGCTCTATTTCATTCTATTTCACTTCCTAGCACTTCCTATCATTTAATATCCATCCCTATGGTCTTATTGACATAAGATATGTCATTTATAGTCTATCTCTTTCTATATATGGAAAGTCAAGAAATTCTCATCGAAACATCAAGAAATTGTGCATATAGAAAACTCTAAATAAAGAAAAAAAGGAGACCCATGCCATGATTTTCAAATCTTTTCTATTTAGTAGTCTAAGTTTCTCGATGAGGATAATTAATTCGGTCGATGAGGTCGGAATCTATTATGGATTTCTGACTACATTCTCCATAGGTCCCTCTTAGATCTTCTTTCTCCAATCTTGGATTAGGGAAGAAGGAGATATTCGCGACTACTGGCGATTTCATTATGGGGCAGCTCATGATCTTCATATCGATCTATTATCCACCTCTGTATCTATTCTTTCTTAGCTAAACAGGTGGAAGATCTATCCAATTTGGTTATACTATATCATGGACTCGCAAAAACGGACCTTAATTTGACTGAAATGCACGATCTTCACAGGTATCACTTTTCACGATACCTAAAAGGTGGAATAGCGATTTTTGAACCATTTCCTATAAGGGAATGGTTTCCATTACTTTGAGAAATGGATTGTTATATCAAACTATAGCTATTGCATTAAAGAAGAAAAGAAACTAATAGAAGTCGAAGACGCGGAATGATAGTGAATAGAGAGAAAGATTCTTCTGATTTTCTTGTTTCTATCTACTAGACGCCGTAGAGAATTGAGAATTTTCATGTCTTTCAATTCTCGTACTCGTAATTGGAAAGTTATGGAAGGAGACCCATCATTTTGCAATGAAAACAACAATAAAACTCTGGACAATTTCGAAATCAGGCCAAGCGTCTTAATACATATGCAAAAAAATTCATTATTGGCCCACCATTGATTAGAAGATTTAGCTTGTATGAATCGCTATTGGTTTGATACGAATAATGACAATCGTTTCAGTATGTTAGGATACATATGTATCCACAATTCATTTAGAGTTACTTAATAGTCTATTTCTTATACCATATCTCTATCCCGTGAAATTCTCGAGCCAAAAGATGGATGCATATGCTGTGTTTCATTATGCTAAATGATATCAATTAAATGGTGTATCAATTCCATAAATTGCATATAGCAATAAATAAATCAGTAAAATTTTTTCTAATATTTTAGATAGAAGAAATGTTTCTTCTATCTAAAATATTAGAAAGAATGTACCTTCTATCCAAATCCAATTTGCATCGATAAAATAAATCCAAATTCCAGTAGTAGATGAATAATTGCAAATTTTTGTGTGTACGAGATTAGAATAACTTCAAAATAACTGACATAATTTTGTATTTTTCCTGATCAGAAAAATACATGAAAAAGAAAGGAGGTAGAAATATTTTTGGATTTATGGTTAAAGAAGAAAAATAAGAAAACATGGGTTCTGTTGAATTTCAACTATTCAGTTTCACCAATAAGATACGGAGACTTGCTTCACATTTGGAATTACACAAAAAAGATTTTTCATCGGAAAGAGGTCTAGGAAGACTTTTGGGAAAACGTCGACGTTTGCTAGCTTATTTGGCAAAGAAAAATAGAGTACGTTATAATAAATTAATCGGTCAGTTGAATATTCGGGAGCAGTAATTTAATCGTTCAATTTTTTTTCTTGTTTTATTATTTTTTTAGTAGTCTTAGATTTTTCATTTTGATGAGCCTCGCTTTGAGGAATTCATGGAATAATCCATTTTCATGGAATAATGAATTAAGGAAGAAAGGATATGAGTCTACCGCTTACAAGAAAAGATCTCATGATAGTCAATATGGGCCCTCAACACCCATCAATGCATGGTGTTCTTCGACTGATCGTTACTCTCAATGGTGAGGATGTTATTGATTGTGAACCCATATTAGGCTATTTACACAGAGGAATGGAAAAATCATGAAAACCTAACTATTATACAATACTTACCTTATGTAACAAGGATATAGAGAGATTGTAGAAAGGGATAGGATAGTTATTTTGCAAGAGACTTGTTGTAAATTCCTTAACTTAAGAAAGAAAAAAGAATAAAAGCACAGATACATAACATAAAAAAAATGAATAAATAAGACGAGATTCGACCTCCCCCTACATATTTAATTTCCTCTCCTATACAAAAACTAGCAAGACCCACTCCATTGGTAATTCCATCAATAACACCCTTATCAAAAAACTCCGTGAGTTCGGTTAACCCTCTTATACCGAGGGTAAAGACCCTAGTATAGAAAAATATCTATATAACCACGATTATATGACCAACTGTATATTTTTTTACTTGATCTAAAAATTCTTTTTTAGGATTTCCTTTGTAAAAAGAGTTTATTAAATCCAAATTCTGAAAAAAAGAATAAGCGGATCCATAGAAGATATATGCTATGAATAAACAAAAGATAGCTAGACTTACAAAAGAAATTGCATTAGTAATAAATTCATATGAATTTACAAAAGAATTAGAACTTTCCTGGGTAAAGTTTATTGAGGGAGTTAACCACTTTGATAATATGGTTAACTCTGCTATTCCATTACCAATTCCTCCATTATCAAAAGAGATTCCTATGAATCCAATGAACAAAGTGAAAAGTAGTAATATAAGAAGAGGAAATAACATAGTATTTCCCGTTTCATGCGGATAGGCAAAAGTGTTTTTAGCCCCAAAAGACGTAGTAAAGGATCCTATCCTATTTCTTGTATTACCTTGAATTTTTGGTATATTTTGTGAAAAAAAAGAAACTCCACTCTTCGTTGTTGATAAAACGAAATCCCTATTCACTCCTTTGGGTATCCTTTTTCCCCATAAGGATATTGAATACAAGGAACTCTCTTTAGTGCTACTGTAATTTTGAAAATGAACACGCAAATACCCATCAAATGTAAGTAAATATATCCAAACATATAAAAGGCGTTAATCCTGCAAAGAAAGGAGGCTATTATTCCAAAAAGGGCTAATACAACCAACTATTACTAAGGATTTCATCTTTGGACCGAAGCAAGCAAGAGGTGGAATACCACAAAGAGAAAGTGTACCCCATAAAAAAGTAGTTCTTGTGATTGGAATGAATTTTCTTAAACCGCCCATAAGAACCATATTTTGACTTTTATCTGGTGAATATCCAACAAGAGGTTCCATTGAATGAATAACGGATCCGGATCCCAAGAACAATAAAGCTTTTGAATAAGCATGAGTGATCAAATGGAATAAAGCAGCTTGATAAGAACCTATACCTAGAGCTACCATCATATAACCCAATTGAGACATTGTAGAATAGGCTAAGCTTCTTTTAATATCTCTCTGAGCAAGAGCTAAATTAGCTCCTAAGAATAGTGTTATTGTACCTACTAAAGAAATAAAACTCATTATCAAAGGTAAATATATGAAAAGAGGAAGAAGTCGAGCTAGAAGAAAAATTCCCGCAACAACCATAGTTGCTGCGTGTATAAGAGCCGAAATAGGAGTGGACCCTTCCATAGCATCGGGTAACCATACGTGAAGAGGGAATTGTGCGGATTTCAGAACGCACGAAGGAATAATAAAAAAGCACACAAAGTAGTAAGTAAAGAGTTAATTCCATTATTAGGAATCCAGTTATTAGCTATTTTGAACAAATCCCTAAACTCTAAACTACCTGTTATCCAAAAAAAACCTAAAATTCCTAATAATAGACCAAAATCCCCTACACGATTAGTTACAAAAGCTTTTTGACAAGCACTCGTGCGATTGGTCGTGTAAACCAAAGGCCTATCAATAAATAAGAACACATTCCCATGAGTTCCCAAAAAAATAAATTTGTATCATATTGGAGCTAGTAACCAATCCCAACATGGAAGTATTGAAAAAACTTATATAAACAAAAAATCTCAAATATCCTTCATCGTGAGACATATAACCATCACTATAAATAAGAACCAGGATTCCTACAGTAGTAATTAGTATTAACATAATAGAAGTAAGTGGGTCAATCAAGTATCCAAATTCTAAAGAAAAATCATTATTGACGGTCCAAGACCATAGATATTGATAGATCGAACTTCCATTTATTTGTTGAATAGACAGTTGAACTGAGAATACCATAGCTATACTTAAGAGTAAAACACTAGGAAAAGCCCATATCGCATTTAAGATTTTTGTTGTCTGTCGAATAAGAATAAGGCCAAATCCCATTGACATAATAACTGGAAGTGGGAGAAGAGGGATTACCCATGCATATTGATATGTATGTTCCATAAGAAAAGAAATTGCAATTTTTACTTCAATTTTTACTTCAATTTTTCTATAAAATTGTTTCCGATTCACCAAACCAATTCTTATCACTTTCTGAAATAAAATAAAAAGAAATAAGAAAATACTGAAATTCTTAATTTTTCCAAAATTTATCTCATTGAAATAATTAAAATTAAGAATGGGTTTAGTTGGTTATTTTAAAGTTAATAAAATAACTTCGTTACCTAGTTATTTTATTAACTAAATAAAGATATTTAAAAAAAGTGGAATCATTTTACTTTCTATTCATAATTCATTTTTATATTTCTTTAAAACAAAGATGAAACAGCTCTCTTGTTCCATAATTAACTGATTGAGTGAATTCCAATGAAAACCTATGTTTATAACAGGATTCTTAGTTTCTCGTTGGGCTTCCTCGGGACATTTTCCATTAAGTAATTTATATGAGTCATTGATCTTCCTTTCATGGGCCCTGTATATTATTCATACCATTCCTAAAATACAGAACTCTAAAAATGATTTAAGCACAATAACTACGCCAAGTACTATTTTAACGCAAGGCTTTGCCACATCGGGTCTTTTAACTGAATTGCATCAATCCACGATACTAGTACCTGCTCTACAATCTCAGTGGTTAATGATGCATGTCAGTATGATGTTATTAAGCTACGCAACTTGAGGGAGTCCTGGACTAGGGGGTGTCCGGATAGCCGAACTATCTTCGGCCGAACTCCTAGACTATGAAGATACAAGATTGAAGACTTCGTCCCGTGTCCGGATGGGACTTTCCTTAGCGTGGAATGCAAGCTTGGCGATACGGATATGTAGATCTCCTACCATTGTAACCGACTCTGTGTAATCCTAACCCTATTCGGTGTCTATATAAACCGAAGGGTTTTAGTCCGTAGGACAGAACAACAATCATACCATAGGCTAGCTTCTAGGGTTTAGCCTCTCTGCTCGTGGTAGATCTACTCTTGTACTACCCATATCACCAATATTAATCAAGCAGGAGTAGGGTATTACCTCCATCGAGAGGGCCCGAACCTGGGTAAAAACATCGTGTCCCTTGTCTCCTGTTACCATCTGCCTAGACGCACAGTTCGGGACCCCCTACCCGACATCTGCCGGTTTTGACACCAACGTTGGTGCTTTCATTGAGAGTTCCTCTGTGTCGTCACGGATAGGCCCGATGGCTCCTTCGATCATCAACAACGACGCAGTCCAGGGTGAGATTTTTCTCCCCGGACAGATCTTTGTATTCGGCGGCTTTGCATCGGGCAATTAAGCAGCCATCTGGAGCAGATCGGAAGCTACGCCCCTGGCCATCAGGTCAGATTTGGAAGTTTGAACTATACGGCCGATGTCCGCGGAGACTTTATTTTCGACGGATTCGAGCCACAGCCGAGCGTGCCGCACTGTCTCGATGGGTATAATCTAGCTCTATCGCCGAACAGTGCCCTGGAGGCCGCACCAGTGCCCGCTTCGACCCTTAATCCGGAGCCTGATTCCCCGATCAAGGACGAGTGGTTGGACACCGCCTCGGGGGCTACGATCTCAACGGCGATTGAGCCGAACTCCATCCCTGTCCTTTGCAAAGACCGTGACTTCAAAGTGTCGGACTCCTCTCCGGACTCCGAACCTTCCGCGTCCCTGCCAATAGAATCCGATTGGGCGCCGGTCATGGAGTTCACTGCCGCGGACATCTTTCAGCATTCACCCTTTGGCCACATCCTGAATTCACTAAAGTCTCTCTCTTTATCCGGAGAGCCCTGGCCGATCTACGGTCAGGAAGGTTGGGACGCGACGACGAAATTCAACGCCCACCCACCACCCACTTTGTAGCCATCGCCAAAGCTTAAACGACGTGCTCGATTTCGACTCCGAAGACATCGACGGTATGGACGACGATGAAGGAGACAACCATGAACCAGCACCTAAAGGATACTGGACAACCACCTCATCCCATGATGTATACATGGTGGACACGCCTAAAGAAAGTAACGACGAGGAACAACGGGACACTACGAAGGATAAATCCCTCGAAAAGCAGTCAAAACGGCAACGTAAACGCCGCACCAAGTCCCGCCTCGACAAAAACCCAGCCATAAAGCAGGACGAACCGGTGGACGGCAAACACACCACCGAGCAACCATCCGAACAAGACAACTTGGACGAACAACCCGTCCCCGGCGAGGATAACAGTCCGGACGATCTCACGCCGGACAAATTGTTGGAGCAGAAGAACCTCCACAAAGGCTCGCCGCCATCGCTGTAGCCTGAAAAGGTAGCGGAAGCTCAAAACAGCGGAAGATGCACTCAAAATCAGATGGAGCAAAGTACTCAACACCATGACAAGTACGGCGACGATCGCCGAACAAAGAGCTACCCAAAGAGAAAACTACTGCCCGAATTTGATGAGGAGGCCGTAGAGCCCCCACAATCAAAGAACAAGAAGGCCACCCGGTCGGATGGACGACCCCACGGCAAACAGAGAGCAGCAAATGGCGCCGCACACAAGCCGGTATGCGATCCACATAAGGATTCGCATCAAAAAGACGGCCCAGTTAGGTCCATCTATGGGCCGAGAAAGCAAGCTCTTCAAAGCAATGCAACAAGACAAACATACGAACATCACGGCACGCCCAAATATAGGGGTGCCACACACCCCCTATGTTTCACCGATGAGGTGCTGGATCACGAATTCCGAGCGGGATTCAAACCCGTAAACATTGAGGCATACGACGGAACAATAGACCCTGGAGTCTGGATTGAGGATTACATCCTCCACATACACATGGCTAGAGGAGATGATCTCCACGCCATAAAATACCTACCCCTCAAGCTCAAAGGGCCAGCTCCGCGTTGGCTTAAAAGCCTTCCCGAAAACACCATCGGAAGTTGGGAAGAGCTTGAGGATGCGTTTCGGGCAAATTTTCAGGGGACCTATGTCCGCCCTCCGGATGCAGACGATCTAAGTCACATAACTCAACAGCCCGGAGAGTCATCCCGGAAATTCTGGAACAGGTTCCTTACCAAAAAGAACCAAATAGTCGATTGTCCGGACGCCGAAGCCTTAGCCGCCTTCAAACACAACGTCTGAGATGAATGGCTCGCCAGACACCTCGGCCAAGAAAAGCCGAGAACAATGGCCGCACTAACAAGCCTCATGACCCGCTTTTGCGCGGGAGAGGATAGCTGGCTAGCAAGATGCAGTACCAGCGACCCAAGTACATCCGAAGTCAGGGATGGGAATGGGAAACCACGATGAAGCAAGGACCAACGCAGGATTAAGGGGGACGGTCCAAAAAGCGCGGCAGTCAACGCCGGATTCAAAAGCTCACGGCGGAACAATAAAAAACTGCCCCTTAAGGACAACAGCGATGAGCTATCCAACCTAAACAAAATCTTGGACAAGATATGTCAAATCCACAGTACTCCCGGGAGGCCTGCAAACCATACCCACAGATTGCTGGGTCTTCAAGCAGTCCGGCAGACTCAACGCTGAACACAAGGGGCTCGACACACCAAGTGAGGATGATGACGAGCACCACAAGCAGAGCCCTGGAAAACAAAAGAATTTCCCACAAGAGGTTAAAACAGTAAACTCACTTCACGTGATAAAAGGGAAAAAAGAGCGCGGCGCCCACTAAACTACACGCCGCACAGACTACCCTAGCGGAGTATCAACACTGGTTGTCAAAACCAATCACCTTCGACCATCAGGACTACTCCAAAAGTATCCGGAACGCAGGATGGACTGCCTTGATATTGGATCCCATAATTGACGGATTTCAATTTACACAAGTCCTCATGGACGACGGCAGTGACATAAACCTGATATATCAGGACATAATCCGCATGATGGGGATAGACCCAACCAAAATTTGCCATTGCAACACCTCCTTTAAGGGGGTAATGCTAGGCCCATATACCCATTGTACGGGCTCCCTACAGCTAGAAGTTTTGTTCGGCTCATCCGACAACTTCCGCTGCGAAAAGTTAACCTTCCACATGCCCCATTCAAAAGTAGCCATCAAGCACTACTGGGGCGTGAAGCTTTCGCCCGCTTTAATGCAATACCGCATTATGCATCTCTTACACTTAAAATGCCCGGTCCACGTGGCACCATCTCATTAAAAGGGAGTATTAAGTGTTACTCGAGCTCGGAGGAGCGCGAGGCTGCCTTGACAGCCCCACATCAATCCGGCTCTGCTAACCAAAGCACCTGAATAGGTAATTCGAGCCCCGGACACGGCTAGACGAGTCCGGCGCCTACTAGCGGCATACCCCCATACAAGGGGCTGTACGCATGCACAACAAGAGACTATAAAGCTCAATTTTCTTTACTTTTTGAACCATACTCTGCTTATTTCACATAAAGTACATTTTTTGCACGTTCCTTTTTCTTTTTCAACTAAGTTCCTCTATGTTACAGATGAACAACGTGCTACACCCGTCCAGGATACGGCACAACGGAGACACAGGCGCAGACGTGCAGTAGGGACCCGTTGAAAGGATTCTTTTCAGATTAAGACCCTGTGTAAACCTTCTTTACTGTCTCTTGTTGATATACATCCCCCGGTTTCTTACCATAACCGAGGAGGAGGCTGGCGTTTTGGCATTGGCCGCACCAGAATTTTTATGCGTGCACGGACACGGGGGCTTAGGGCATTATTCTGCCCGCTTTATAAAGACTGAATACCTTAGGGAGTGTTCGGCGTCTCGAGTTTGGCCTTATATGCATCAGCTCGAATCATGTCTTTGGTCAAATGTTGGGTTTGCCCGGCTCCTGTGTTTTGCTGCCTTACGCCCGCTTTATCGCTAACGCGGCACCGGAGAACTATCGCGATTGTGCCCGATTCGCCGGGCGAGCACCTCGAGAGAAAGCCAAAACTGACTGTCATGATATAGCGAGAGACTGGTCAACCACTCGATGACTCACCGAATGTTTAGAATTCCTCCGCATTAACGAAGGACCGTTTTGGTCGAGCACATACGCACTCGAATCCGGAGAGTGCGGTGCCCCCAGGGGCTATATAGTAGCCCCACCCTCGAACTCCTATGGCTAAGTGAAAGTGATAAAGCATTATAGTCCGGTTGCCTAGTTTGCTACGCTACCACCTCCTTAATAGGACCAAGACGTTGGATCAACTGTGAAAAAGCGACTTCTTTGCAAACACCCCCGCACTATGTGCGTGGGGGCTGAAGCCAAGGACTGCCATCTTTCAGGTTATATACACATATACATCAACGACCGCACAGGGAATAGTTTACTACTTGAAATGCACAAGTATAAAAAGCTCTTACATTAAATTGAAACGTTGTTTCATAAAATTATACATGTTATTCGAACATAATATCCTTCGAGCACTGCGCTTCTATTAAACGAGCGCCCGGAAGAACTTCCTCAAAATAGTGCTCGGCAGGTACTCGGCTTCTGTCCGAGTCTTGGGATGCAACATCGGTGGCCTTCATCTCGGCCCAGTATGTCTTGACACGGGCAATAGCCATCCGCGCTCCCTCTATGCATGCCGATCGCTTTATTGCGTCGATACGCGGTACCGCACCAAGGAACTGCTGCACTAAGCCAAAATAACTCTTCGGCTGGGGTCCGCCCGGCCACAAATGAGTAAGGACATGCTTCATGGCAAGTCCGGATAATCGATTCAGTTCGTCCCATTCGGCCAATCGATCGGACAACGGAAGAGGACGCTCCGTACTATGGAATTGCGCCCAAAATAGCTCTTCCCTTCTGTGCCCCTTCTGGCCTCGGAAGTGCTCAACCGCGTCCGCAGCGCTCGCCGCTAAGTCCAGATAAGCATCCTCCGAACTCCACAACTTTTCAAACTGAGCATACTTCGGATCTGTATACCTCCTCCGCAGCAGAAAAGGCCTCCCAGCAGCGACATCCACAGCCTGACGCAGCTCTTCCTTTGCAGCTCTCATTGTGGAGCGGGCATCCTTGGCTTCGGCGGTGGCCTTTTTTAACTCCTCTTGCTCCGCTAGACGTTCCTTTTCAAGAACCCCGCAGCGGTCGGTAGCATTCTTCAACTTCATGGCCATATCGGCCATTTCCTCTTTGCTTCGGCAGTGAGCAGCCCGTTCGGCTTTTAGCTCTTCGGCCGCCCTTAAAGCGGCCGCATTACTATTTCTGGCTTGCTCTTTAGCTCGGGCAAGCTCCGCTCGCAGCTCCTCCACAACAGCGGCACCACCTGCATTAAGCATACAAGTAGTAAGGCTCGGGCGTCAAGCTCTCTTACCAGGTGTCCGCGTAGAAGTCACATACCTTGTGACTCGTCAAACCGTTTATTGACCAGCGCGATGTCTGCATCCGCCTCGTCAAGTTGCCGCTTTAGTTCGGCATATTCATCAGTCCGGCTGGCCACCGGGCGCCCCGCCACCTATTTAGGAGAGGCGGTATGTTATAACTGAGATTATGATCCTCGGCACGCTGTCAATCTTGACAACATACCGAGTCTTAGGGGCTACTCTCTATACAGGGCGCATTCTATATGCATAATTGTCAGAAGGTACATCATTCTTTTGCGTACCTCGAACCCCGTCAGCAAAGTTCTGACGGCTTCATGCAATCCGCTATCAGCGGATGCAACTCTTTCAATCACCGTACCCATTAGAGCACAGTGATCTTCTGAGATAGCCGCTCGCCCGAGCAGATCCTTCAGCTCCTCCGATCAAGACGCCCGCTTGGCGCGGACCTTCCGGCCCCACCGGACTTGGGGAAACCCTCCGCGACGACACCTCAGGGTCGTCCGCCTCGCACGAGGGTGCGACAGGTGGAGGCGTTTCGCTCTCCATCATCTCCGGAAGAAGATTCCCCGAAGACGAGCTCTGCTGAGAAGGCCTGAGATCCGAACTATAAGGTACAATTTCGGTTATCTTTAGAAATAAATGCAGGGATGTTCCTTATTTACAAGACCCCTTCTTTTTACTTACGGCTCGCTGGAGGGCTGATCCCCTTGGGGAAATAGTGCGGCTGGGATACTTCCCAGCGCCGGACTCTCTGACGAAGATCTCTTTCCCCTCTTTGAGGCCTTGACCTCCGGATCTTCCGAAGCGGTCCTCTTCTCTCCTTGGAGGGTGGGAATTTTGATCCCTCCTCCCTCAGGAGCCTCCTTCATGGAGGCAGTTGCTTCACCGCTCCCCCCTTCGCCTTCTTCAAAGGGCGCGGCCTTCAACATCTTGGTCAGCATGGGATCCGGCGTGGCCTCTGGGAGGGGAGCCGTACACCTTATCAACTTTTCCTTCGCTATCCACTCCTGTTCAAAAAACAGCTCTTTTAAGGGCAAGTTATGATTAATGAACGGACAACTTGTCCGGGTACATGACTACTTACTTGAGTATCTGGGCGATTCCAGCTTAGTCCTGCGTCCTCAGTCAGGTCCGGACACTTCTCTTGTGATCCAAAGAACAGTTTATACATCTCCACGGGCGTCGTACCCATAAAATGTTGGAGAACCCGTGGTCCCTCCGGATTAAATTCCCATAGACGGAGGGGTGACGTTAGCGAGGCGTAAGGCGCCAATCAACATAACCCGCGCCACTCACGACCAGATTGATCTCTCTTCTTTTGAGGTCTCGAATCACGCCCCGCAATGAGGAACGCCCTTGACGACCCCAGTCGAGCCCCTTGTTGACCCATGTCGCCAGCCGCTGTGGTGGACCTGAACGGAAGGCAGGAAGCGCCACCCATTTGGTGCCCCTGGGAGCGGTGATATAAAACCACTCCCGTTGCCACAAACCAAGCTCCTCTTGAAAAGAGCCCTCAAGCCACGGAGCATCAGCACACTTGCTTATAACCGCCCCTCCGCACTCTGTTTGTTGCCCTTCGACCATCTTCGGTTCCACCTTGAAGGTCTTGAGCCACAGTCCAAAGTGAGGGGTAATACGGAGGAAGGCTTCACATATGACAATGAATGACGAGATATGGAGGATGGACTCAGATTCAAGTCATGGAAATCCAGCCCATAATAAAACATGAACCCCAAGACAAAGGGATCCGTCGGAAGCCTAAACCCCGAAGGAAGTGGGACACGAACACCACGCTCTCGCCGGGCTCGGGAGTGGGAATAACCTACCCTGGAGCAGGTAGCCTATGCCAAATCTCGCCGGTTAGATACCTGGCGTCTCACAGCTTTAGCACATCTTCTTCTGTAATGGAAGAAGACATCCATCGGCCAAGCTGATCAGAGCCGGACATCGTCGAAGGTCCGAAGCGCCTAAGTCTGAAGCTTTGGGTGTTAGAACTCGAAGCGCGAGGCGAACTTGATGGGGGGTGTAAAAAATAAGAGGGCCTTGGTCTCATTATAAAGAGATTGAGTACTAAGAGCCCTCCCCGTGGCCGATTGGGACTCGCCTTCGATAGAGGAGGCGTGCCGACGGGCCCGTTTGGGTTTCCCACGTCCGTATTGATGAGAATCCCGGAATAAGGGGGCACGACCTACGCTTTGATAAGACGTGCCAAGGAAACCGCCTTGCTAAACGAGCTGAGGTGGAATAGTAAAAACATATAAAGGCCTGGCCGTGGTGTGATGTCACGCCGCGGAAAACGTCAGCAGATCTGTGCAAACAGTTATTCTCTCTACGTTTGTATGTGGAACTTGTTTTGCAGAGCCGGACACGATCCTTGTGTTCAAAACCTTCTATGAAGTATTCGGAGGAGGAACCCGCCTTGCAATCCCGAAGACAATCGCGCCGGACTCGTCGTCATTGAAGCCTGGTTCAGGGGCTACTGAGGGAGTCCTGGACTAGGGGGTGTCCGGATAGCCGAACTATCTTCGGCCGGACTCCTAGACTATGAAGATACAAGATTGAAGACTTCGTCCCGTGTCCGGATGGGACTTTCCTTGGCGTGGAAGGCAAGCTTGGCGATCTGGATATGTAGTTCTCCTACCATTGTAACCGACTGTAACCCTAACCCTATTCGGTGTCTATATAAACCGAAGGGTTTTAGTCCGTGGGATGTAACAACAATCATACCATAGGCTAGCTTCTAGGGTTTAGCCTGTATGATCTCGTAGTAGATCTACTCTTGTACTACCCATATCACCAATATTAATCAAGCGGGAGTAGGGTATTACCTCCATCGAGAGGGCCCAACCTGGTAAAACATCGTGTCCCTTGTCTCCTGTTACCATCCGCCTAGACACACAGTTCGGGACCCCCTACCCGAGATCCGCCGGTTTTGACACCAACACAACTCTTTTGTGCGGATCCTTATTATCTGCCGCTATTCTAATCATTAGATTTTGAAATAATTTCCATTTCTTTTCTAAAAAGAAAAAAATGTTTTAAATAAAACATTTTTCTTTAGTGATATTAAATATTTTTATGCAAAAAGAAGTGCTTTAAAAAGAACCTCTGTCCCTTCATTTCCAAATTATTACAAATATCAATTAACGGAGCGTTTGGATTCTTGGAGTTATCGTGTCATTAGCCTAGGATTTACCCTTTTAACCGTAGGTATTCTTTGTGGAGCAGTATGGGCTAATGAGGCCTGGGGATCCTAAGGAAACTTGGGCATTTATTACTTGGACCATATTCGCAATTTATTTACATAGTAGAACAAATCCAAATTGGAAGGGTATGAATTCTGAACTTATAGCTTCGATAGGATTTCTTATAATTTGGATTTGTTATTTTGGTATAAATCTATTAGGAATAGGCTTACATAGTTATGGTTCGTTTACAATAACACCTAAGTGATTACATAAAATAAAACCTTCATGAAATGAAGGTTTTTACTTTTATGTTTTATTTGAGAACCCCTTGAACGCCTTCTCAAAGGGTTCTCAAAAATTCGAGATAGATCTAATTATACCTTTTTACTTATTTCTGCATTAATAGAGCAGACGAGTAAAAAAAAGCAAACCTATTTAGGTTTATGATTGGATAAGAGAGCCTCTACCCTGTCAACGGATAGGGAGAGAACAAAATCTGGATAAATACCAATTCCTAATACTGGTAAAAAGATACAGATTAAAATAAAGAGTTCTCGTGGTCCAGAATCCACAAAATTTGCGTTTGGAACATTAAATAGCTTGTATCCATAGAACATCTGGCCTAACATAGATAATAAATAAATAGGAGTTAATATCATTCCAATTGCCATTACAAAAGTAATTAGTGTTTTTGGCATTAACAGAAATTTTGGACTAGTAATTAGTCCAAAAAATACTACTAGTTCTGCGACAAAACCACTCATTCCTGGTAAGGCAAGAGAAGCGATTGAAAAGCTACTAAACATGGTAAAATTTTTAGGCATTGGGATAGATATTCCCCCCAGTTCTTCGAGATAAACAAGACACATTGTAACACCCCAAGATTTTTTAACCTTGTTTTGTTAATTAAAATTTTGCCAGGAAATTAAAACTTTTATTTTCTGGGCTCCCTTTTGTTTTGAAAAAAACATTTCCTTCCTTTTTATCATGGAGTTATTTCCTTCAGTGAAAACTTTTCAAATATGTTATTGGACTTGTTTATCCTCTCAAGAAAAATCTTTCTTTTCATCAGAGGAATTAATTATATAATAACCCCCATAATCTTTATTTTCTTGAAAAATGGTTTCCCATGGTTTTATGGTCCTTTTTGAACTGCAACCCTTTTATAAATTCATTAAAAAATTCCACCAAAAATTGGGGATGTCCTGTGATGTCACCAAACCACTTTTATGCAAAAAGATATTTCATTCCTTGGATATTTTGAGCTCTGCATCATATTTTCAAATCTGGTCCAGTGAGCAGTTTTACACTACAACCCATTTAAATATTCCTTTCTAGCTTCCACCAAAATTATGGGTTGTTAGTAGCAGCCCGTGATTCAACTTTATGCAAAAACCTAGTGATGTTATTTGAAAATTTTGAGTGAATCATTCTGGTCCAACATGATGGTTTGTACAACATCCATATTTTTGCTTGCTCTTTGGCCCTTGATTCTTTCCCCTGCTTGTAGACCACCCTACTAAACCCCTAAGTCCAGGAGCATGCACCCATTGGATCATTTTTGGTTCAAGAAGTGATGCCATTTGTCTCCTGTCCAGAATTGAGTTTTTGCAAAACTTGCACTAACTAGTTTCTGTATTTGGCCACCTAACCTCACCACCCTTTTATTCACCTAATGAGACCACCATCTGGAGTTTTTGACCACTCCAAGACCTGCCTAGATGCCTCTGGCATTTTGTCAAACACCCTGTGGGCATGAACAGATTTGGCATGATTGTAAGTTTGTGTTGTGAACTTTCCCATCTGTCCAAACCAAGTTGTCAAGTAGCCTGCTAACGGTCTCTAGCCCAGGCCTGTGGATTTGCATTAGCTCTCTAGCAGTTTTTGCCATCCTGGCATTTCGTCGAACAGTCGCCGTGCACGCCCGGAGCGCGAGCAGAGCACGCGTTTTGCACGTGCTCGCGCCCGAGCCAGCGCGCCCCTGGATAAGCTTCCCCGAGCTCATCCTGATCCTTTCCCTCTCGCCGCGTCACGCCAAGGCCCCGGCAACCACCTCGCCCCCTGCAGCGTTGCCAGCAAGCTCTTGGCGGCACGCCCGCGGCCGCATTCGCCACCGCCCTGGGCAGCACCGCCCAAACCACCACAGCGCGCCAGCTCGCCTCCTTCGACAGTGGAGTGGTCGTCGTTAGCCCCTGCAGCTAGCCACCACCGCCACGTCGCCCTGCAGCACAGGGAGGCGGTTCACCGCCGTTCTTATCTCTGGCCACCTCGGACCGACCTAACCGCGCTATAAAGGAAGCCCCGAGCTCCTCCGAGCCCTCGGGCAACCCCACACCGCCCTTCTCGTGCCCCTTAGTCGCCAATCGAAGCGAGGAGGTCGTCTTCAACCTCTCCGGTCAACTAGGCCGCCGCCTCGTCCCGGTCAGTTCCGACGCACCAAGACCTCCCCTGCCCTCCCAAACGCCACCATTCGACTCCACTTGAACCCGCGGAGCTGCCTAGCCTCCCAGACACAGCTAGGAACCACCATGGCCGGAATCCC
Source organism: Aegilops longissima (assembly GCA_021605205.1). Taxonomy (NCBI): domain Eukaryota; kingdom Viridiplantae; phylum Streptophyta; class Magnoliopsida; order Poales; family Poaceae; genus Aegilops; species Aegilops longissima. The sequence goes on from CM038678.1 coordinate 666,057,995, forward strand.
CAAATCCACCGAAGCCTCCCCTCCGCCGCGGAGCTCGCCGCCGGTGACTCCCTCCACCCCCGGCAACCCTACGACCACCGGGAGGACCGCCTAGGAGTGGCGGATCCATCCCTGCACTCGGATGCCCGCGAAGAACCGCTGTTCACCGGCGACGATCGCCGGACGTCCCGCCTCTGCTCGGGCAGAGAAGAGGAGGGAGTGGGGACTAGTCAAACCTGACTAGTGGGCCACCTGGACCCACTGTTAGTGACCCCCCGCGCGGTCCACGCTGGATAAGTGGAGGCGTAAAATCTTAAGTACGTCTCCTCTGCGCGAAAGCGTAATCCCGTTTGAACCGTTTTCCTTTTCTAATTTTATTAAAAGCAGATTTTGACCAAATGTTTGACTGGCTGTATCTTTTTAAATAAAACTCCAAATGAGTTGATTCTTTTTCCTACCTCTCTTAAATTTAATCTAGTTTATTTTAAGATTTATTTGAAAATTTTGTGCTGTTTTGAATTTGTGTGTTAATTCAAATATTTTCTAAATAGGATTTTTGAAGAGAGGAGAAAAGCTTTCAAAGTTTTGGAATGCACCCTGACTTTCCACACCTTGAAGGCAAGCATTCTGAACCCCGGCATAATACTTTTGGTGTGTTAGCCGACATGTTTATAACACCACCTCATTTCGTAGATCTCGTTATTTCATGTGATATGATCTTTTGCATGGATGCATTTTAGTGATCTCCTTGTTGTTGGAAATGAATATACTTGTGATGGTAACCACTCTCACGTGCCTTGCATGCATGCCGGAAAGGAATCCGGGAAAGCCTCTGCCTTGGGTAGGCGTGAGCTTGTCGTCGGTCCCCGTCGGGACGGTTATGTCCGGTATGACATGGTAAGGTATAGTGAGTGGTGACTTTGTTGGTTGAAATATATTTGTTATTTATGTCATGCAGGGAATTTATAAACCTCCTGAGTCGACCGTAGATTGAGTCTTGTTCCAGTAACCCCCATACTTGTTTCGTACTACCACTTGTCTCTACAACAAGTAGGGTACGGTTCAGTAAGTTGTCAACCCCTTTCCTAGCACACACTGTACAGAGAGGCCATGATGGAAGATACCGGAGGCATCCGGTAGGCATGCCATCTGACCCGGGGGCATGGGTGTTTCGGTTGTAGCCGAAGGGGTAGCTCCCCTAGTTTGCGCGTGGTATAAATTTTGTGATCCCATGCTACATCGAGGTTGTAGCCTCCCCACTTAGAGTTTTGCTTGACAGGCGTCGTGGGTGATTCCAGACACGGGTAAGTTAAGATGGTGTGTGCAAGTTAGGTGTGTTTTCAACTAAAAGACCGTAGACGGAATTAGCCCCGATGGACTAAAGAAATCCGTTACTCGTGGGTAAAGAGTACACCCTCTGCAGAGATATTAAACCTATTCGGATAGTCGTGGCCATGGTTAAGGACTACAGTCTGGGTCAGGTCTAGTGTCGGTCTTAGTGTCAGTCTTCGGAGGAGAAACCGCTAAACCAGAACATGGATTATGATTTGTGACTTGTGTTGATTATGATGATTATAATTATTGTTATTATTATGGACTAACCCATTATATTATTGAGTATCCCTGGAACGGTTCTACCTCCTGGATATTCATTGTGATTATTTATTTTAAAAGCCCTTTATGTGGTGTCGCTGAGACGCCCGACTGTGGCATTACTTGTTATTTATTTTTCCTTATAAGCCCTTTATGTGGTGTCGCTGAGATGCCCGACTGTGGCATTACTTGTTATTTATTTTTCATTATAAGCCCTTTATGTGGTGTCGCTGAGACGCCCGACTGTGGCAATGTTTCTTATTTAATTTCGTTATAAGCCCTTTATGTGGCGTCACACAGACGCCCGACTGTGGCATGCTTGTTATTTATTTAATTCATAAGCCCTTTATGTGGCGTCACACAGACGCCCGACTGTGGCATGCTTGTTATTTATTTACTTTATAAGCCCTTTATGTGGCACACGACGCCTCGATCGTGGCATGTTTCATATCATGACCCCTTTCGAGGCGCCGCTCGGATAATCCGATCGGTGCATGTTATTTATACCCCATTATGGCATGTTCTTGTTACATATAAATAACCTGTTTGCATGCATCAGAGATTTTATTTTATGACTGACAATGTGATCATTGAATATTTTCGTGCATTATTATCATATATATTATACCCGTGTTCATAGTGTTTGCGAGTACATTCAAAGTACTCACTGGCTTGTCCCTGGCTATTGTCTTGGCCAGATATCTTACATGGAGAGGGGCGTTGCGATGACCGCCCCGGAACCTAAGCAACGGAGACCGCAGCCCCGCGAAGATAGGAGTTATCCTGGTCAGCTGTTCCTGTGGGAAATGGAGTCCCATAGACACCGATGATCCACAAACTGCTTCCGCCATCAACCACTAGAAACCATTTGTTGTACTCCCAGGCTAGAATGGTCTTGTACTACATATATTTTGTAGTTTGCTTGGAGTTTCTGTATCAAGTTGATGCCTCATCAGCTAACAGTAATCCTGGGGCTGATGAGCACGACGGCCATTTTCTGGAAATTAATACCCGGAAAAACCGGTCGCCACAGACTTGGTATCAGAGCCGGGCTGACCATTGGCTAATCCTATCTTAGCCGGGTCAATAAACCTAGTTAAGCCAAACCACCAGACCTTAACCAGAACCCAGCCAAGCTTCTCATACAAGATAGCCACACAGTGACCCCGACACTTTTGGCAGTCGGTGCCCAACCTATCAACCAGCCTGTCGATCACGCGCCAGTGACCGATGCCTATAATGTCTCATTCGCAAGTGTGCGAAGGAAGACTTCGTTCCCTTTTTCTATAAAAAGGGCACGCTCGCCTCAACCCAGCACAGCACAGCCGCTACCCCAAACCAAGCCACAATGCATGGTCCCGTCGTGCACAATGAGACCACCGCAACCAACCTTGGAGGTTTTGTGACCATACTCGCAAACCTCACCCATCGCGCCTATGCGTTAGAAGAGCCTCCCGAATATGTTGTGTACCAAGGGTCCATGAGTGGCGAGAGCCGTCAATTCTGGGCCACTGTGCACATTTACGGTAGGGGTCTAGCGCCCGAGCACCCCTACAGGTTCACCGGAAGAACAACTTCCTTTGAGCCACAAGCCATCCAACTAGCTGCTCGAGAAGCTATAGTTCATCTCAGGCACTTGTCGCCCAGAGTTAACTGTCGCTCGTTCCACTACTACCCCAGACGTGAAGGGTATGGAAGACCACCCCAAGTTGCCAACGGAGATCACGAGACGGATCCTGCGTTGTTGCACCTAGTGCACTATGTAGGTGCACTAGAGGAACCGTTCGATCAAATCACGATTGATCTGATCGCAGCTCGTGGAGAGCTGGTTCGTCGAGCCCCGGCAAGAGAAGAGAGCAAGCCCAACGCCGACAACCCAGTCGTGCTGTTCGGACTCCTGATCGAGACCCTAAGGTCAGCCCCAGTTGTCAGCCAAGGTGCTTTGATGACCCCAGAAGTACTTCGTCGCCTTTTGGGAGCACACTCCAACGGGGTTGTGGCCAACAATCCCCGCGATGGTCATCATCACTACCCCGAGCCTGCACCCCCTCAACCCTCTCCAGCTAATTCCGACGGTGAGACCCGTGGAGAAGCCTTGACATCCACAAGGCACGCCCGCTTGGATGTAAACGAGGTAGACTAAGTCACTTGAGTAGTGCCGAGTCTCAATGTATCCTCGCTTTGTAATCGTGTGACCTTGTAAATAGACGCAGTCTATTGTTGTGCCTCTGTTTTAATAGTAGCCCTTGCCTAATGGTGTCAGCCTGCAGTTGCTTTTCTTATTTCAGGAACAACTACCAAAACCACCCCGACAACCCCCATAGTGATACGTCACTTTGGTAAGATATGTATCTGTGGCTTTGACCCCGACCCTTGGAGCTGAGCTGGCAAATTAGTTACCATTCACCACGGTAAAATGACCCAGTTCCAATGCTATAAAGGCCACCGCGTGACCTTGCCAAGCACCCCTCACTTGTGCACCCTCCTCACAACCATTTCTTGCCATGCCGAGCCCTAGTATTTATCTGAGAACTCCAGATGCAACCCCAGGTAGTTTTGTCAAGATATTGTGGGATTTTACCTGCAGTACCATGGGCGCTACCCAGCCACCCCAGTACGAGCTGTTCAAATCGAGAATCACCCCTTCCACCTCGAGATACTGGGCAGCAGTGCACATCCCTCCCGTAATCCCAAACCAAGACCCAACGGAGGTCTCCTTCGTGGGGAAATCTATGCCGACCCAACCTATGGCCGTAGAAGCTGCTGCATACGAAGCGCTTGCATGCCTTCGATTCACGGTACCCTATGCCAGCGAACGAGGGTATTATTACTTTCCGAGCCGTGCAGCACCCGGAGGAGTAACATCTTTTCCCGGTGGACGAATGGAGAGAGACCCAGTCCTGGCCAACCTTGTCCAGTACGTCATCGCTCAAGAGCGTTTAACCCAACGCGTGATGGGTTACCTATAGAGTCTCGCGGATTTAAATCCCCAGATCGCCATCGGCAGATCACTGAGGCCCGACCAGGAGAGACACATTCATCGACTGGTCAACCCACTTTCTCCGATAGAAGAGGAGTGTATCCCAGTACCAGAGACGTTTTCTCGGGACCCCGTCCGGTTACCATTTCCATTTTAGACGTCGCCGCTGTATTTATTGTTGTGTCATTTATTTATGTGTTGTAACTTATGCGTGGTACCCCGAGTTTGTGCGACAAGTAAATTATTTAGTTTCTATTAATGTGAGTAGTTCCGTTGCGGTTTGACTCTAATGTATTACTGTTTTCTCTCGCGAGAAATCTTGGAGTGGGATTTCTTTTTCCTGAGTTGCTGCATCATATATCTTCTCACGACATGGATTATTTTATTCACGCAACACCACCACCACTCGAACACATTCACTGCTTGCAAAATCTCGTAACCGTGGAGTATTTGTGTTTTCAAACCAGTTCTTAGCAAATCTCGAGGACGAGATTTTTCTTAAGGGGGGTAGTGTTGTAACACCCCAAGATTTTTTAACCTTGTTTTGTTAATTAAAATTTTTCCAGGAAACTAAAACTTTTATTTTCTGGGCTCCCTTTTCTTTTAAAACATTTCCTTCCTTTTTATCATGGAGTTATTTCCTTCAGTGAAAACTTTTCAAATGTGTTATTGGACTTGTTTATCCTCTCAAGAAAAATCTTTCTTTTTATCAGAGGAATTAATTATATAATAACCCCCATAATCTTTATTTTCTTGAAAAATGGTTTCCCATGGTTTTATGGTCCTTTTTGAACGGCAACCCTTTTAGAAATTCTTTCAAAAATTCCACCAAAAATTGGGGATGTCCTGTGATGTCACCAAACCACTTTTATGCAAAAAGATATTTCATTCCTTGGATATTTTGAGCTCTGAATCATATTTTCAAATCTGGTCCAGTGAGCAGTTTTACACTACAACCCATTTAAATATTCCTTTCTAGCTTCCACCAAAATTATGGGTTGTTAGTAGCAGCCTATGATTCAACTTTATGCAAAAACCTAGTGATGTTATTTGAAATTTTTGAGTGAATCCACCTCATCTTCATTCTGGTCCAACATGATGGTTTGTACAACATCCATATTTTTGCTTGCTCTTTGGCCTTTGATTCTTTACCCTGCTTGTAGACCACCCTACTAAACCCCTAAGTCCAGGAGCATGCACCCATTGGATCATTTTTGGTTCAAGAAGTGATGCCATTTATCTCCTGTCCAGGATTGAGTTTTTGCAAAACTTGCACTAACTAGTTTCTGTATTTGGCCACCTAACCTCACCACCCCATTTATTCACCTAATGAGACCACCATCTAGAGTTTTTGACCACTCCAAGACCTGCCTAGATGCCTCTGGCATTTTGTCAAACACCCTGTGGGCATGAACAGATTTGGCGTGATTGTAAGTTTGTGTTGTGAACTTTCCCATCTATCCAAACCAAGTTGTCAAGTAGCCTGCTAATGGTCTCTAGCCCAGGCCTGTGGATTTGCATTAGCTCTCTAGCAGTTTTTGCCATCCCGGCATTTCGTCGAACGATCAGCGTGCACGCCCAGAGCTTGAGCGAGAGCACGCAGCGCTTTGCACGTGTCGCGCCCGAGCCACAGCGCCCCGGATAAGCTTCCCGAGCTCATCCTGATCCTTTCCCTCTCGCCATGCCAAGGCCCCACCACCACCTCGCCCCAGAAGTTGCCCGAAGCTCTTGGCGGTACGCCCACGCCAAGATCCGCCACCGCCCTGGGCAGCACCACCCAAACCACCACAGCGCGCCAGCTCGCCTCCTTCGACAGTGGAGTGGTCGTCGTTAGCCCCTGGAGTTAGCCACCACCGCCACGTCGCCCTGTAGCACAGGGAGGCGGTTCACCGCCGTTCTTATCTCTGGCCACCTCGGACCGACCTAACCGCGCTATAAAGGAAGCCCCGAGCTCCTCCGAGCCCTCGGGCAACCCCACACCGTCCTTCTCGTGCCCCCTTAGTCGTCAATCGAAGCGAGGAGGTCGTCTTCAACCTCTCCGGTCAACTAGGCCGCCGCCTCGTCCCGGTCAGTTCCGACGCACCAAGACCTCCCCTGCCCTCCCAAATGCCACCATCCGACTCCACTTGAACCCGCGGAGCTGCCTAGCCTCCCAGACACAGCTAGGAACCACCATGGCCGGAATCCCCAAATCCACCGAAGCCTCCCCTCCATCGCGGAGCTCGCCGCCGGCGACTCCCTCCACCCCCGGCGACCCTACGACCACCGGGAGGACCGCCTAGGAGTGGCGGATCCATCCCTGCACTCGGATGCCCGCGAAGAACCGCCGTTCGCCGGCGATGATCGCCGGACGTCCCGCCTCTGCTCGGGCAGAGAAGAGGAGGGAGTGGGGACTAGTCAAACCTGACTAGTGGGCCCCGACCCACTGTCAAGTGACTCCCAGCAGTCCACGCTGGATAAGTGGAGGCGTAAAAGCTTAAGTACATCTCCTCTGTGCGAAAGCGTAATCCCGTTTGAACCGTTTTCCTTTTCTAATTTTATTAAAAGCAGATTTTGACCAAATGTTTGACTGGCTGTATCTTTTTAAATAAAACTCCAAATGAGTTGATTCTTTTTCCTACCTCTCTCAAATTTAATATAGTTTATTTTAAGATTTATTTGAAAATTTTCCAAAACAAATTTTTTTGCTGTTTTGAATTTGTGTGTTAATTCAAATATTTTCTAAATAGGATTTTTGAAGAGAGGAGAAAAGCTTTCACAGTTTTGGAATGCACCCTGACTTTCCACACCTTGAAGGCAACCATTCTGAACCTCGGCATAATACTTTTGGTGTGTTAGCCGACACGTTTATAACACCACCTCATTTCGTAGAGCTCGTTATTTCATGTGATATGATCTTTTGCATGGATGCATTTTAGTGATCTCCTTGTTGTTGGAAATGAATATACTTGTGATGGTAACCACTCTCATGTGCCTTGCATGCATGCCGGAAAGGAATCCGGGAAAGCCTCTGCCTTGGGTGGGCGTGAGCTTGTCGCCGGTCCCCGTCGGGACGGTTATGTCCGGTATGGCATGGTAAGGTATAGTGAGTGGTGACTTTGTTGGTTGAAATATATTTGTTATATATGTCATGCAGGGAATTTATAAACCTCCTGAGTCGACCGTAGATCTAGTCTTGTTCCAGTAACCCCCATACTTTTTTCGTACTGCCACTTGTCTCTACAACAAGTAGGGTACGGTTCAGTAAGTTGTCAACCCCTTTCCTAGCACACACCATACAGAGAGGCCATGATGGAAGATACCGGAGGCATCCGGTAGGCATGCCATCTGATCCGGGGCATGGGTGTTTGGTTGTAGCCAAGGGTAGCTCCCCTAGTTTTGCGCTGTATAAATTTTGTGATCCCATGCTACGTCGAGGTTGTAGCCTCCCCACTTAGAGTTTTGCTTGACAGGCGTCGTGGGTGATTCCAGACACCAGTAATTTAAGCTGGTGTGTGCAAGTTAGGTGTGTTTTCAACTAAAAGACCGTAGACGGAATTAGCCCCGATGGACTAAAGAAATCCGTTACTCGTGGGTAAAGAGTACACCCTCTGCAGAGATATTAAACCTATTCGGATAGTCATGGCCATGGTTAAGGACTACGGTCTGGGTAATGTCAAGTGTCGGTCTTCGGAGGAGAAACTGCTAAACCAGGACATGGATTATGATTTGTGACTTGTGTTGATTATGATGATTATAATTATTGTTATTATTATGGACTAACCCATTATATTATTGAGTATCCCTGGAACGGTTCTACCTCCTGGATATTCATTATGATTATTTATTTTAAAAGCCCTTTATGTGGTGTCGCTGAGACGCCCGACTGTGGCATTACTTATTATTTATTTTTCCTTATAAGCCCTTTATGTGGTGTCGCTGAGATGCCCGACTGTGGCATTACTTGTTATTTATTTTTTCTTATAAGCCTTTTATGTGGTGTCGCTGATACGCCCGACTGTGGCAATGTTTGTTATTTAATTTCGTTATAAGCCCTTTATGTGGCGTCGCACAGACGCCCGACTGTGGCATGCTTGTTATTTATTTACTTTATAAGCCCTTTATGTGGCGTCGCACAGACGCCCGACTGTGGCATGCTTGTTATTTATTTACTTTATAAGCCCTTTATGTGGCGTCACACAGACGCTCGACTGTGGCATGTTTCATATCATGACCCCTTTCGAGGCGTCGCTTCAGACACCCGATCGGTGCATGTTATTTATACCCCATTATGGCATGTTCTTATTACATATAAATAACCTGTTTGCATGCATCAGAGATTTTATTTTATGACTGACAATGTGATCATAGAATATTTCCGTGCATGATTATCATATATATTATACCCGTGTTCATAGTGTTTGCGAGTACATTCAAAGTACTCACTGGCTTGTCCCTGGCTATTGTCTTGGCCAGATATCTTACATGGAGAGGGGCGTTGCGATGACCGCCCCGGAACCTAAGCAACGGAGACCGCTGCTTCGCGAAGATAGGAGTTATCCTGGTCAGATGTTCCTGTGGGAAATGGAGTCCCATAGCCACCGATGATCCACAAACCGCTTCCGCCATCAACCACTAGAAACCATTTGTTGTACTCCCAGGCCAGAATGGTCTTGTACTACATATATTTTGTAGTTTGCTTGGAGTTTCTGTATCAAGTTGATGCCTCATCAGCTAACAGTAATCCTGGGGCTGATGAGCACGACGGCCATTTTCTGGAAATTAATACCCGAAAAAACCGGTCGCCACACACATTCTATCAGAAGCGGTTCCTGCCAAGAAAAAAAGTGTAGCACCAATAAATCCATGGGATAATATTTGTAAAATAGCTCCATTGAGTCCAATGTTGATTATGGAACCAATTCCTATAATCATGAAACCCATGTGAGATACAGAGGAATAAGCTATTCTTTTTTTGAAATTTCGTTGACCAAGAGAAGTTGAAGTTGCATAGATTATTTGGATCGCTCCTATTATTACTAACCAGGGCGAAAATAGATAATGAGCATGAGGTAACAATTCCATGTTGATCTGAATCAATCCATATGCTCCCATCTTTAATAATATTCCCGCTAAAAGCATACATGTACTATAATGTGCTTCCCCATGGGTATCTGGTAACCACGTATGTAGGGGTATAATCGCAATTTGACAGATAAGCAATAAGGAAGCCAAAATATAAAAGTATTTCCAAGGTTGCAGGGTATGATTGATTAATTAATCTTTCCAATCCAATCTGGTTCGTTGGAACCATATAAGCCCATACCGTAACTCCGATTAAGAAAAAATGGAACCGCATGCAAGATACAAAATAAACTTTGTAGCTGAATATAGACGCCTCTTCCCCCACATGGATAAAAGTAAGTAAACATGAATTAGTTCTAACTCCCACATGATAAAGAAAGTAAAAGGTCTCGCGAAGAAAATAATCCTATTTGACCACTATACATTGCGAGCATCAGGAAATAGAATAATCGCGAATTCCGTGTAATTGGCCAAGCTGCTAAAGTAGCTAAAGTAGTGATAAATCCTATCAATAAAATAGATCGTAATGAAAGTCCATCGATTCCCAATCTCCAGTGGAAATCGAAGACATCTATCCATTTATAATCCTCCTTTAATTGGATTAAGGGATCCTCCAGTTGGAAATGATAACAGAACGCATAAGTCATTAGAAGGAATTCTAATAAACAAATAGATATAGTATACCACCTAACGACTTTGTTTCCCTTATGAGGTAAAAAGAAAATTAATGAATCTGCAAATATCGGCAAAACAACAAGTATTGTTAACCAAGGAAAATAACTCATGATAAAGTGATAAAGACAAGATACGTTTTGACCAGAAAAGCCTGTGCTCGATTATTTCGAGCACGTGCTTCTTCGGTAAAGAGGAATCAGACGATTCGAGTGAAGTTTTTTGTAACGTATCAATAAGATAGAGCCATGCTACGTGTTGTTTCAGGCCCTAAATAAACGCGGACACTTAAAAAATCTGTCGGGCAGGCAGATTCACATCTCTTACAACCCACACAATCTTCGGTTCTCGGCGCGGAAGCAATTTGCTTGGCTTTACATCCAACCCAGGGTATCATTTCTAATTCATCTGTTGGACAAGCTCGTACACATTGAGTGCATCCTATACATGTATCGTAAGTTTTTACGGAATGTGACATTGGATCTATCAATTTTTCTTTTCAACATAAAATTTTTCGATCTGGTAAAAATGAAATTAGTACTATAATGAGTAATATGTATTCTAGACACCGATTTAAGCAATGGTTATCCAAACTTCAAAAATAAAATCTATTTTTAATCTGTTTGTGAGAAAGCGTGAAGAGAGCCAAGAGACTTTAATTTTGGATTTCAACAATAAGAAATAAGAAAGAATTTTACTAATTGTACAGACGAATTGAATTAGCCAATAAATTGGCCATCGTCTTTTCAATATAAATTATTGCAATATTCAAATTGCAATATCAATGAATTACAAATAAAAAAATTCATTTAAGTGAAAAAGAATACTATGCAATAATCTACTAAAAAATTGGATAATCTCAAATAATACTAAGAAAATAGTATTGATTTCTATTTATTTTAATATGTGCGCCTTTGTTTAGAGGATTCTATGTCTAATTATTCAAAAGTCTAATTATTCAATAAATTAGATTGATTGATACGAGTGGATTTCCTATTACGATGGATGGAAGAAAGAATTGATAGTCCAATAGCGGCTTCAGCAGCCGCAAGGGCTATAACGAAAATTGGAAAAATGTCTCCTTTCAATTGGCGACTATCAAATAGATCAGAAAATGTTACGAGATTTAGACTAATTGAATTCAGTATAAGTTCAAGACATATTAGAGCTCTAACCATGTTTCGGCTTGTGATCAATCCATAGATACCAATCGAAAATAAATAGACACTCAAAAAATGTACATGCTCAAACATCATTAACTAACTCCTTACCAATCTCGATTCATTTCAATATGACGGCAAGAATTGAACCGATTCAATTAATTACAATAGAACAATTACACAACAAAAGAGAAAATAAAGGAGGTATTTGTTGGTAGTAGATGGATTTTACTAAATCAAAATTGTGATTCTTTAGTTATTTATTTTAGATTTGCAATTCTTATAATTTGTACTTTTTCTAAGGTTTCTTATTGCCGAGCCATAGTAATTGCACCTATTAAAGAAACTAGAAGAATTATGGAAATGAGTTCAAACGGAAGATAAAAATCGGTTGCTAAATGAATTCCAATTTGTTGAACATTATTTATGAGACCCTGTTCTACTATTTGGTTTGATCTTGTAGTCCAAAGAATTCCATACCACGACATATCTGGGATAGTAGTCATTAGTGAAATAACAATAGTTATACAAATGAATGAAGTGAACCCATCTCCAATTGTCCAATAATTCTTATCGTTAGACCATTCTGAGCCATTTACGAACATTACAGTGAATATGATCAAGACATTTATGGCTCCCACATAAATAAGAAGTTGTGCGACAGCTACAAAGTAGGAATTTAATAAAAAATAGAATAAGGATATACAAATAAGAACTAATCCCAGCGAAAAGGCAGAATAAATGGGGTTGGTAAGTAATACTACTCCTAGACCCCCTAGTAGAAGAAAAAATCCCCCAAATAGCATAAGAATCTCATGTATTGGTCCAGGTAAATCCATTATGGATAAAAAGAAATTAATAGTATAAAAATTTCGTGAACTGACTAAAACTAAAGGATTCAAGGAAGGAAAAAAGGATTAGTGTATTTTTTTGTGTATAAACTGTATAGTTATAAATTATATTATATCACTAAAATCTAGTCTAATTTAAAATAAGAAATAATTTCCAATAAGCAGTAGTTTTTCGTTTTTCTTTATAGTTCAATTTTAAAGTTTAATAAAGAATTATTAGATTTTTATAACAAAAGACAAAATCAAAGTTTAGTAATCAGTAATCGTTCTTGAATTCAAGATTTTTCTTTGTTTATTTTACTTTCGCATTTAATTCCTAATTGTTTGAATTGTGTAATCTCCCATTATGGAGATTGGTAACCGACTTAAAGCAATTTGATTGTAATTCAATTCATGACGATCATAGGTAGAAAGTTCATATTCTTCATCATTGATAAACAACTTGTTGGACAAGTACTCAACACAATTGCCACAAAATATACAAACTCCAAATCAATACTATAATTAAGCAATTGTTTTCTTTTAATATCCTTTTCAAATCTCCAATCCACAACATGTAAATCTATCGGACATACGTGAACACATACTTCACAAGCAATACATTTATCAAATTCAAAGTGGATTACGCCCTCGGAACGCCTCGTGTAATTGATTTTCATAAGGGTAGTAAATCGTTATAGGTAAACGATTTGTGTGGGATAAGGTAGTTATGAAACTTTGACCTATGTACCTTGTAGCACGTATTGTTTGTTGACCATAACTCATGAACCCAGCTACCATAGGGAACATATTCATTCTAAATATCTATGAAAAGATATGTTTCTTTCTCTTGTTTGAGAGAGCTTTTGTGTTGAAAATATTCTTACTATTATTGTATTATCTTATTTATAGTGAAACAAGTTGAGAAGAGGTTGTTAATAAGAGATTGCCCAGGGAAATAGGTAAAAGAAATTTCCATCCAAGATTTAATAACTGATCCATTCTCATCCTCGGTAAAGTCCATCTTATTGTGATAGAAATGAAGAGAAATAAATAAGCTTTAGTTAATGTAATAAATATACCCATTGTCATTTCCAAAATTCCAACTCCTTTATTCATTTGGAAAAAAATCAAAAAAGGATATATAGGGAATAGATAAATTCCACCCGCCCAAGTAGAGAAATGTTACAAATAAAGAAGAAACTAATAAATTTAGGTAAGAAACAAGATAAAATAAACCTTATTTGATACCGGAATATTCAGTTTGGTAACCTGCTACTAATTCTTCCTCTGCTATCCTTGTTTCTATTTCTATTGCATTCTATCTCATCGTATCACTTTCTGTTCTACAATTCCACTTCGACAAAAGGAAAGAGCATACCTAAGTTCAATAGCTTTACGTCCCCTGTCCCAATCATGATTTTCCTACCCTCAGGGGGAAAGTAAAGGCCCTTCCCCCTTTGGAAGTCTGTGGGCGAGGAGGGATTCAAATCCCCGACACCGTGGTTCGTAGCCACGTGCTCTAATCCTCTGAGCTACAGGCCCAGCTGTCTCCACTGGATCTCTTCCCGGGGGTACCCCTTCATTTCAGGTTAAGAAGATGGGAAAGCGCCTTTCTCTCTATAAGAACAGTGCGTCCGAGGTGTGAAGTGGGAGAGAGGGATGTGATGATTGAGGTTTTGAATAAGACGACCTTTGCATTTTAGATTTGGATATTTTTCTTATTTCAAAATAGTGAAAAGTCAAATAAGAGGTCTTAAGATTTTTATCATTACGCATCAAGCTATTTTGCAAGAGGACCTCCCCTACAATGTCGCCACCGCAGAGAGTTTAACCACCAAATTCGGGATGGATTGGTGTGGTTCCTCTACGCCTAGGACACCGAATATCGAACCGTGAACGAGGAAAGGCATGAGATAAATATTGGCTAATAATTGTGAAGCCCCAATTCTTGACTGAAGGGACACTAAGGCCTCTGCCCTCCCTCTCTATCTGTCCAAGAGACGGAAGGGCAGAGTTTTTTTGGTTTTTCATCTTTTCATCAAAGAGTTGAACAATGAAGATAGATGGCAAGTGCCTGATCGATTTGATCAGGCCGTAGGAACAAGGTTCAAATCGCTCGCTTGTTAGGATGCCTCATTGCATACATCACTGCACTTCCACTTGACACCTATTTAAACGGCTCGCCTCGCCGCTACCTTATCATATTTCCATACTTCTGCCGCTCCATCCCGTATGGGTGGAGAACCCGTCGCTGTCTCGGCTGTGATACGGAGGCTCTAGGGAAGTCGGAGGAGAGCACTCATCTTGGGGTGGGCTTACTACTTATATGCTTTCAGCAGTTATCCTCTCCGCACTTGGCTACCCAGCGTTTCAGAGGCACGATAACTGGTACACGTAGGTGCGCCCTTCCCGTCCTCTCGTATTAGGAAAGGTCCTCTCAATGCTCTAACGCCCACACCGGATATGGACCGAACTGTCTCACGACGCTCAACCCAGCTCACGTATCGCATTAATGGGCGAACAGCCCAACCCTTGAACCACCTACAGCTCCACCGGCGAAGAGCCGACATCGAGGTGCCAAACCTTCCCGTCAATGTGGACTCTTGGGAAGATCACCTGTTATCCCTAGAGTAACTTTTATCCATTGAGTGACGGCCCTTCCACTCGGCACCGCCGGATCACTAAGGCTGACTTCGTCTCTCGCCGATGGGTGAGTCTTGCGGTCAAGCTCCCTTCGCCTTTGCACTCGAGGACCAATGTCCGTCTGCCCGAGGAAACCTTTGCACGCCTCCGTTACCTTTTGGGAGGCATACTCCTATAGAAACTGTCTACGAGACTGTCCCTTGGCCCGCTGGTCGACACAAGGTTAGAATCCGAGCTCTTCCAGAGTGGTATCTCATCGATGGCTCGGGGCCCCCGCAAGGGGCCTTCTTCACCTTCCACCTAAGCTGCGCAGAAAGGCCCAAAGCCAATCCTGTGGAACAGAAGCTTCATAGGGTCTTTCTGTCCAGTGCGGTAGTCTGCATCTTCACGAGACATGTCTATTTCACCGATCCTCTCTCCGAGACAGTGCCCAGATCGTTACGCCTTTCATGCGGGTCGGATTACCCGACAAGGAATTTCGCTACCTTAGGACCGTTATAGTTACGGCTGCCGCTCACGGGGCTTCGATCGCGGCTTCCCTGCCATCAGTTCACCAACTTCCTTGACCTTCCGGACTGGCAGGCGTCAGCCCCATACATGGTCTTACGACTTTATGGAGACCTGTGTTTTTAGTAAGCGATCGCCTGGCCTGGTCACTGCGGCCCCCTTTGTGAGGGGGCACCCCATCTCCGGGTTACGGGCCTATTTTGCCGAGTTCCTTAGAGAGAGTTGTCTCACGCCCCTAGGTATTCTCTACCTACCCACATGTCGGTTTCTGCAGGTACCCTTTTGTTGAAGGTCGTTTGATCTTTTCCGGAGTATGGCATCGATTACATACTTTAGCGCCAGAAGGCTGGTATGAGCCTCGTGGAGAAGCAATCGCTAGTCCACGGGGCTTATACTTCAGCGCTGCAGCGCTTGGTACTCGGACCTCGGCTCGAGGCATTTTCTCTACCCCTTCTTACCCTGAAAAAGCAGGGTCACCTTGTGTCCTTAAACCTATAACCATCTTTCGGCTAACCTAGCCTCCTCCGTCCCTCCGTACCAAGAAGGGGTAGTATAGGAATATTGACCTGTTGTCCATCGACTACGCCTTTTGGCCTGATCTTAGGCCCTGACTCACCCTCCATGGACTAACCTTGTGGAGGAAACCTTGGGTTTTCGGGGCATTGGATTCTCACCAATGTTTTCACTCAAGCCGACATTCTCGCTCATTTCAATGACCCCGCCATGCGGTTGCTTCCCTCTAAGGCGAACGCTCCCCTACCGATGCATTTTGACATCCTACAACTTCGGCAGATCGCTTAGCCCCATTCATCTTCAGCGCAAGGGTGCTCGATCAGTGAGCTATTATGCACTCTTTAAAGGGTGGCTGCTTCTAGGCAAACCTCCCCGCTGTCTTTGCACCCCACCTCCTTTATCACCGAGCGGTCATTTAGGGGCCTTAGCTGGTGATCCGGTTGTTTCCCTCTCGACGATGAAGCTTATCCCCATCGCCTCACCGGCCGACCTTGACCCTGTTATTTTTGGGTCATATCTAGTATTCGAGTTTGCCTCGATTTGGTACCGCCACGCAGCCCGCACCAAACAGTGCTTTACCCCTAGATGTCCAAATCAACTGCGCCTCAACGCATTTCGGGAGAACCAGCTATCTCGGGTTCGAGTGGCATTTCACCCTAACCACAACTCATCCGCTGATTCTTCAACATCATCGGTTTGGACCTCTGCTTAGTTTCATCCAAGCTTCATCCTGGTCATGGATAGATCACGAGGTTTGGGTCCATAAGCAGTGACAATCGTCCTATTAAGACTCGCTTTATCACGGCTCCGGTGGGTTCCGTTCCCCTAACCAAGCCACTTTGCCTATGAGTCGCTGGCTCATTCTTCAACAGCACGCGGTCGAGATCACTTTCCTCCCACCGCTTGGGAGCTCAAGCCGCGTTTCACGCTCTATTTCACTACCCACCGGGGTTCTTTTCACCTTTCCTCACGGTACTACTTCGCTATTGGTCACCCAGAGTATTTAGCCTTGCAAGGTGGTCCTTGCTGATTCACACGGATTCCACGTGCCCCATGCTACTCGGGTCGAGCGTAAGCTAGTGATGCTTTTGGCTCTCGGACTTTAGCCATCTAGGGTGCGGCACTCAACCGCTTCGCCTAGCAGCACAACGCTTGTATTGCTCTCCCACAACCCCGTTTTCACAGCTTTAGGCTGCTCCCATTTCGCTCGCCGCTACTACGGAATCGCTTTTGCTTTCTTTTCCTCCGGCTACTAAGATGTTTCAGTTAGCCAGTTGTCTCTTGCCTGCTCATGGATTCAGCAGCAGTTTAAAAGGTTGGCCTATTTGGGAATCTCCGGATCTATGCTTATTTTCAACTCCCGAAGCATTTCGTAAGCCATACGCCCTTCCTCGCCTCTGGGTGCCTAGGTATCCACCGCAGCCTTTCCTCTTTGAACCTCGCCATTAACGTTAAGGCTATGCCATCCTAAGGTGCTACTAAATGGAAGGATCTTATCAACGTCCGTGAATGTGAAATCATAGATCGAACTGCCAATTGGCAAAATTCGGTGCAATCATTATCATAGTATCCGCTAAGTTCACGGGCTGGAGATAAGCGGACTCGAACCGCTAACATCTGCCATGGGGTAAACCACCGCCTCTCGTGCCTCCCCGACGGGTTCTACCATAGAGGCCAACGATAGACAATAACTCCCCAACACAGCTTACA